>BQNB010066944.1:4597-21563 GCA_026074375.1 Tanacetum coccineum | reverse complement strand
TTCAATTCCCAGGTCTTTTAGGCTAGAATGAATTGATAAAGCTGTAATGGTTTGCTTAAAACCATAGGGTCACTCAACTAGCCAATGTTTGAAGTACCAATTAGTTGAGATGGTTTGCAATCCACCATGGGAGCAACCCTTTCTAGGTCCTCTAAGGATTGCCTAGCCCACAAGCAAACGGCTAGGTGGATAGACAGGATCTATTGAAGTTATATGGATTGGTGGTCAAGTACTATGAAAACCATCATGTTGCTGGTGCTGGATTGGTGTTATGGGGTGATCTTCATGTGTTGATGGATTCTCAAGAAGGTGGTAAGGGTTCTTTTGTTTAGAATTCTCAATCTCTTTGGCAGATTAGAAGTTGGAGGCTGTATACTCTTTCTAATGTTCATGTCTTGGAAACTATTTCTGGAGAGGTGTTGTACATGTTTGCAGATGTATCTTATCCTCTCTCAGTAAAGCTCATGGAAAGGATGTTAAAGCACAAGCTGGAGATTGCTAAGGATGTTGTAGGAAATGACATGACTACTGCTGAGCAATTGATTCGGTTCATCAAGAATCAACTTGCTGCTGCCCAAGTTTCTCCTGCTTGATCTTGGTACTCTGTAACTCTCTTGTATATATTCTACCTTTTTGCTGTGTCCAAACTGTCTTTTGATATATAACTCTCTTTTGTGTAGTTTGTCTTAAATGGTTTTCACTTTTTGTTTTAGTAACAAGTGTTTTGTTAAAAGGATTTTGGCAACTGACAAGCTTTTGCAAACTGTTCAAATAAGTTTTGAGTCTTTGGTGTGCAAAGTTGTTTTTGTTTCAGGCACACATGGTCTATAAAGTAAACTATTTTCAGGGTTTGGGTGTTGGTTAACCACCACACAACAAATGGTGTTCAACTCACCATGTCTCACAGACAAGAAAGAGTTGATTCACCATGAGGGTACGGCTCTGGTGTGACTCTCAAATCCGTTGATAGCTTTAATAGTTTGCTCAAAACTATAGGGTCTTTAACTCACCCATGCTTCATTTGCTGAGAGTTAAATGGTTCTCAATTACCAGGCCTCTCAGGCTAGAATTAATTGAACTATGGTTTCAATTCCCAGGTCTTTTAGGCTAGAATGAATTGATATAGCTGTAATGGTTTGCTTAAAACCATAGGGTCACTCAACTGGCCAATGTTTGAAGTACCAATTAGTTGAGATGGTTTGCAATCCACCATGGGAGCAACCCTTTCTGGGTCCCAAGGATTGCCTAGCCCACAAGCAAACGGCTATGTGGTAAAGGCTAATAAAATCCGTTTATGGCTATGATGATTTGCCAAAAATCATTAGGGTATTCCAATTCACCAATGATTCATGTTCTAAGAGTTGGACTAGCCCAAGAGTTAATGGCTACTTGGTAAAGGCTTCATAAATCCATTACTTTTCTTAGATTCACCTCTCCCCGGAGTTAACACACCATGGGATGTGATGAGAATAGTCTGTACCCTGAATTGATGTACCTAATTGTCATTGTTGCTGAGGTGGTTACATATGAAGACTAATCTGCTTGCCAAATAGACATTCAGCTGATATGTGCAGAAGTATTCAAGTGTTCTTATAAAGATTCGTGCAGATTAGCGTTGCTGTTTACACAGTTTAAAGATGTTGCTGTTCAATCCTCAAAGAGTCCACTGAAAGATCTATCTAGAAACTTGAAGTTAACTACGTCAAATTCAAGTTTAGGGGAGGATTGTTAGGAATATTGTAATAGTTAGTTACTACTAGTAGGTATGTAGTTCCTACTGGTAGAGTATAAGTTCCTACTGGTAGGTATGTAGTTCCTACTGGTAAGGATAACTTCATAGTTAGTGCTGGCAGACCAAATATGGTTCCTGCTGGTAGAACAATAGTTAGTCCTGGTAGTATTATAGTTGGTCCGGGTTAGTAGTATAGTTAGTTAGTGATAAGGATATGCTTGAGCTATCTTAGGAAATGATAGTGCATATCTCTTTGACGCGTTTTGTGTAACAGGCGGTTAGGGTTTCAGTAGTATATAAGAAACCCAACCCACGGCCATAAAGGACAACGAATCCGAAAAACACAATTCTCCTTGTTAATTAATAGAAATCCATAGAAGGATCTTTTAGTTTAATAGTATTGTTCTTCTTATAGGCTTTGTCTAATTTCCGCATAGACATTAGCTTTGTTTAGCAAGAGTCTCTCTTGTGATTAGCTTGTGATTACATAGGTTAATCACCATCCTTAACAGGCAGTAAAGATCTATCTAGAGTGGGATCCAACACATAATCAATCAAAATCTTTGTTCCATTCAAACATTGATATCAAACGTCACTCGACCGTCCATTCACGCCTCGTTGGGAAAACGACCCGGGAATTCAGCTTCCCGGTTTACTACAATTGTGAATTTATATCCTCATTATATATTTATAAGTATTTATTTATTTATATTTATTGATAAAGGGTAGAAATTATCAACATCAAAATGGCGCCGCTGCCGGAGAGGCGTTTGTGATTGTCATTTCCGTTTGACAATTCGTGTTTGAAGATCCTTCCGTGAGAAGTTGTATTGCTTATTTTCTTATAAAAAATAAAAATACAAAAATATTTTTTTTATTTCTTTTTAGTATATATATATTTAAAACAAGCCCCTTTGAAATCAATGTGTATACTTGTTTATTTGAGTTGTTTTATATACTTTTCAACTTAGTAACTTACTTGCCACAAGCCTTGTTAAACTATCTATATCATATGTATGACAAATGAATAGTGTCCAAATTTTGTCCATGAGTCCATTGGTATCAATCCTTACATACACATTTAAATCATAACTTATTATGTAACGTTTAATTACAAGTATTAAGTAAACCTTAATTATCAGTTTGTACATAAACTTTTTATACATAAACCAAGAGTGTACAAGACTTATTCTTCCATTATGACATGATATTAACAACAACATAACATATGTAAAAGTGTACAAAACAATGATCACAAGTAAAAATCCTTTTTACATGTTTAAAAGTATCCTAATGGTGATTTACTACATAAACATATATAGCATAAATGATAAATGTAAAACCGAATGAGTTTTAGATGACCTTAATGAGATGTAGTGACGGATGAAAAATATGAATCTAAACCTTTTGTTTAAGGAAAAATCAAAGCTTGCACACTTGAAAACCCTAGTTTTCCAAAGAAAACTTAATCTTGCAATACTTGCTTAAATACTTGTAAACCTTTAACCAACCCTTGCAAACAACTTAAGACATCTTAGATATGATGTAGGTTTGTGTGTATGTGTTGTAGATAAATTTTGTATGGGTTTTTATGAAGAAAGGGGTGAGCCGTGGGATCAAGCAAAACAAAGAGAAAAGATAGATTTTTTTCACTATGAAAATGATAAGTGTATGTGTATGTTACTTGCACATACCTTATAAGTATTCAAGGACTATTCAAATGTGGCATAGTAAGTCTTAGACAAGATGAGTAAAATAGGGAAGTCTTCTTGTTAATGTAATGGTATTACTATAGCAGTCCTTAAGGGGGGTGGGGGGGGGTGTTTTTATTAGTTGGTGAAGTACATAGCAAGTTGCAAGATTTTTGTGATATTTCTTTGTATCTCTTGCTACAAATCCGGCCATGGATGTGTATACATGATAATATTGTGTAATTTTTATGTATTGCTTATAAAAGTGGGTATTTGTTGAAGCGTAGAAAAGTTTTGGTGGTTCCGGGTATGCCTAAACGTATTTTTTCGCGAAACGTACACACTTTACGTAACCAATAAAAATAAAATGAACAAAGTTAATAATTATCCTCAAAATAATTACTTAACACTTTCTTGATGTAAACATTTAATTGTTTGATGCCTGTTTACATTGAATGATCATTTTTAGCTTACGCGATTTAACTTAACATTACAAATATAAATGCAACGCTAAAATACTAAAAAATACATAGTGATTTATTGATGACGTCAATTAACCCTAAAACATGGGTGTTATAGTCTCCCCCCGAAATGAGCCTTGTCCTCAGCTTAAATGTGGCACTTGACGACGGCGGTCTTTGTGAGAGGTGTATATATCACCCTGAATTGTCCTTCACGTTCCCATGTAAACTTAGGACCTCTCCTGGAGTTCCATCGAACCTTGACTAATGAAATGCGGCTTTGCTTTAACCGTTTAACTTCATGATCCGTGATCTTTATAGGTTCCTCGACAAACTGAAGCTTGTCATCAAAGTGAAGTCCATCCAACGGAACGGCTAATGGTTCGTCGGCATGGAACTTTTTCAAGTTAGATACTTAAACGTATTGTGAACCCTGCTCAGCTCTTCAGGAAGCTTAAGCTTGTAAGCGACATCTTTAACCCTTTCCAACACTTTGAAAGGTCCAACGTACCTAGGGTTCAGCTTCCCCCGTTTGCCAAAATGTATGACCCCTTTCCAAGGCGAAACTTTAAGCATAACTTTATCCCCAACCTGAAACTCCATTGGCTTACGCTTTAGATCCGCGTAACTCTTTTGTCGATCACGAGCAGCTTGCATCCTTTGCTTGTTCTGAATGATCTTCTCAGTTGTTTCTTGCACTATGTCTGGACCAGTGAGTTGAACTTCTCCAACCTCGTCCCCAACAAACGGTGAACGAAACTTTTTGACCATAAAGTGCTTCAACGGGCCAGCCTTAATGCTAGCGTGATAGCTTATTGTTATATGAGAACTCGACTAATGGCAAATGGCTAACCCAACCCTTTCCAAAGTCGATCACGCAAGCACACAGCATATCCTCGAGAGTTTGAATAATCCTCTCGCTTTACCCGTCGGTTTGTGGATGGTACGTAGTACTCATATCCAGGCTAGTACCCAGAGCATTCTGATGTGATTTCCAAAAATTTGATGCAAACCTCAGGTCATGATCATAAATAATCGAAAGAGGTATTCCATGCCTCGTGACAACCTCCTTTAGGTACATTATTGCAAGTTTATCTATAGGATCGGTACGAAGATTGCAGACTTAGTGAGTCATTCGACAATCACCCAATAGTAACATAGCCGTGCGACGACTTAGGAAGCTCATGACAAAAGCCTAGTGATGTTTCCCACTTCCATTGTGTATAATCAGTTGAACCAACAATCCTGATGGCCATTGTGTCAGCTTAACTTTACATAGTCAAGCATTTGCTGACATAGGTAGCGATATCGGCTTTCATATTGGGCCACCAATATAGCTTTTTCATATCCTGGTACATCTTGTCAGAACCTGGATGAATAGAGTTCTTTTTGATTTTGTAAGACTTCTAGCAGGATCACAAGTATGCAAATCACCATAACAGGGTAACCAAATCCTGCCATTTAAGCATAGAGTTCCATCCACGCGGGGTTCCAACTTTTCCGTTCTAAATTTATCCGGATCTTTAGAATTCTCAACCAACATGCCTCCAACATCTCCTCTTGATGGTTCTCTATTTTCGTGCTTCAGTCTGAGCCATTCAAATTTGTTTGAGGAGATTCAAACTATAGTCATGACTACGGCTCGAACCTAAACGGTGCGCTCGGGTTCTTCTTGCACAGGCGTCAGTGGACATTTTGCTTTCCCCGGTGATAACGAATTTTTACAATCATAAACACGATCAACTCCAACCATCGGTGTTGTCTCATGTTTAGTTCCTTCTGATCAAGAATGTGTTGCAAACTCTTATGGTCAGTGAACACCGTACACTTGGTTCCGTACAGATAGTGCCTCTAAATCTTGAGAGCGAACACTACTGCTCCAAGTTCTAAATCATGAGTCGTGTAGTTCTTCCCATGGATTTTCAATTGATGGGAATCATAACAATCACCTTCTCTCTTTGCATCAACACAGTGCCCAACCCTTTGATCGAAGCATCGCAATATACGATGAAATCTTTGCTTCCTTCAGGTAAAGCCAAAATTGGTGCACTACATAACTTTTCCTTCAACAGTTGGAAAGATGCTGCTTATTTGCCGAATCTCTTGTTGAGACTTCGTAGATGCCCAATCTTTAATGATTCGATCTTTGTGGGGTCCCACGTAATGACCCTGGCTGTCAATCACAGTGACCCGAGGAACGTCTTTCAGAATCCAAAAGTCAACATTTGCAAATTTGGCATACAACCCCTCTTTCTTAAGCAACTCTAAGATTAACTTAAGGTGCTCTTTGTGTTCTTTCTTGTTGTTCGAATAGATCAGAATATTGTCAATGAAGACAATCATGAATTTATCCAAGTAAGGCTTGCACACCCGATTCATGAGATCCATAAATACTGCTGGTGCATTTGTCAAACCAAATGGCATAACATGAAATTCGTAAAGACCGTAACGAGTTCTGAAAGAGGTCTTTGGAATGTCTTCTTCTCGAACCCTTAGTTTGATAACCTGACCTTAGGTCGATCTTCAAGTAGATACTCGACCCTTAAAGCTGATCAAATAGATCACATTAAATGGAAGTGGGATCACAGTTCTCCACCGTCAGTTTATTCAATTCTCGGTAGATCAATGCATCATTCCCGCAATGATTTCATCCTTTCTTCTTGAACAAACAAGACTGAACACCATAGTGAGGAACTGGGCCTTATAAAGCCTTTGTTAGATAGCTCTTTCAGTTGCTTTGATAATTCTTTCATTTTGAAAGGTGCCAATCGATAAGGTGCCCGCGCTACGGGTGCAACACCAGGTACCAAATCGATTTGGAATTCCACTTGTCGAGTCGGAGGAAGACCCGACAAGTCCTCAGGGAATACATCAGGAACATCTCGGACGATTGGTACATCTTCAAGTCGCTTCTTCTTCGACTTATCATGTATAGCATAGTTTTAACAAGTAATTAGACTAATCTAGATAGATTAAAATACTGATAGAATATTAGGCTACTCTCGCTCTTAGTGTTCGACACCCTACTTACCGCGAAGCTACATCTTGACCGGGTACACTGCCCGTTAAAATGTTTCTTTAGGTTTGTTGGCTAAATATAAATGTAAAACTTGATAATCACTTAATATACACCACACGAAGATGCATCAGCCCCTGACCTAGTAAACAACTCCCCTATATCCCTATCATATCTCTCAAACAAAGCGGGTGATAGCTCTCGTAATCGTACCGTATAGTCATGAATCAACCCTCCTTGCATCTCAACCCGGGCTCCCAACTCATTCAAAAATCCCTTAGTCTCAGCAGTAGCGGGTGAAGCTATAGGCGATGGAATGGTTAGTGGTATCATGGGTGATGAAATAGGTGAAGGAACGATATAAGGTGTTGGAGAAACAGAAAGTGAACAAGAAGACCACTCGGGAAATGGCGGTGTCTGAGTAGGTGGTGCTGGTAGTGGGTAAGTAAGAACATCAATGTAAACCCTATCATCCTCTAGGTCTATCCATGTAGTGAGTGTGGGCTGCCTAAAGGCTGACACTCTCTCTGGTCTCTCAGGCTATGGTACAGATCCAGAACCCTGACCTACCTCTAATACACTCGGCATCCGGCCCTCCCCTAGCATTATCTCCCGGCGTCTCAACTCCCCATAACCTAATCCTAGAGGCTCACATATGGCTGTCTCCGCAACTGGGGTTGCCCGCTACTGACCCTTAGGTACAACCGCATCCCCTCCTAAACTAAGACTCTCAACTCTCATACCGGAGCCCTCGTCCCTCGTAACAATACCCTCGTCCCCTGCAGCAGGATCCTCATCCTTTGTAGTAGGACCCTCGTCCTTTGCGTCCTTACTCTCACTATCAGAATCCGAACTCTCCTCTATCTCCTCTTCCTCCTCTGCATCATCCTCCTCCTCCTCCTCATCCTCTACTAACTCAGACGTACCCCGATAACGCTTCCATGAAGGAAGGTCTGGTGGTGAAAATGATGGTGAACTCTCGTAAGAGGACCTAAACCTCTTACGAAATGCTGAATCGGACATAACTGCCACCTCTGTTATATTGGCAGAGAGGTTAGGTGATATCACAGGTGGAACATGCACGGTCATACGTACGGTCCTACAGAGAATGGGAACCAAAGTCGGTGAAGCATGGGTCAGCGGGTGATTTGGTAAAAGTGGTGTGGTGAAATCTGATGACGTGCGTCTCGCACTGGATGTGTCAGAATCAACTGAATCCTCAGCATGACGTGTGGGTGGTGTACTGTCAAGTAGTGGAGTGGGTGATGCTACAGTGTGGGGTGACTCAGGTGTCTCAGTCTCAACTAAATATGTAAAACCTAAAAATCCCAACAAGTGTAAAATTACCAAAATACCCCTAATGCAAGAAAATTACATAAAAGCATGCATAAATTTTATTTTAATTCTAGAAATTATGAAAAGACAACATATGACAATTATGAAATTTATGTAAGATTAAAATACTTTATATTATATAAGAAAAATAATTAATATTTTTGTATATATATAATTAGCCGAATTATATGTATTTAAGTATTTATACTTTACAATTAATATAAAATAAATATGGATAATTACAAATAAATTATGCAAGTTTTAAAATCTGATTTATTCACTTTTGGAAGCCTAAAAATTCGGCCTAATCCCCATTATAACTCTTTTATACATTTTATTTTGTTTATACTCTAAAAATAATATTACCGAAACCCTAAAAAAAATCAAAGAGGCGGCACAAAGAATTTTCCAAGGGCAAGAACGAATTTTATAAGGTGCTTTGAAGATCAAGGAAGGTGAGAAAAATAGTGGGAAGATTGTAGAGTGCTTGGTTCAATCGGGGTAATTATTTTGGTTCGAATAGCATAAATTCATAAAATCACCAAGAATCATCAAAGGTATTTTTGTATCTCATTTTTCATCATATTAATTATTTCTATGCTTAATAAAAATTATCATGCATGTTATTTTGGTCGAAATAATTAAATCATGTTCGAAACCCTAATTTTTAGCTAATTATGAAATCGGCATAAAAATTATTTGTACACTTGATTTTATATTTTTCTAAGGTTTTTTATATCATATATAACTCAGATAAATTGTTGGAAAAATTTAGGAAGGATTCGAATAATTATTGGGGAATTATCTTGGTTTGCCGATTTCGAAATAAAGGAAAAAGGAAAGAAATAAAATTAGGGTTAGGGTTTTGATAATTTTTCCAGGTGCAATAAATGCTAATGATTGGGTAATAATTATGTTTGTGATTGGGAAAAATTAAATTAGGGTTTTGTGGATTTAATGAGTTATCCGATTTGCTATTTAAAGTATAAGGACTTGTTTTGTAATTTCTGAAACTATGGGGTCTATTTTAGACATGTTATTATACTTATTATATTCTGTATAAAATAAGTTGGGGGGTATAAAATGTCATATTGATATTATTTTGGATTTAAAATGGTTAATTACATATAATAAGTAATTAGAAATTAATTAATTAAAATAGAGGGACTGAAATTGTAAATTCTGAAAAGTGGAAGGTTTGGTTAGTATTTAATGTATAAAGTATGAATTTGTCATATTTGAATCTATAAGGACTTGTTTTGTAATTATGGATATATGATAATGAAAAGATATTATTTTAAAATAATTAATAAACACAAAATGGCGAAAATATGTAGAATTATGTAAAATAAAGGGTTTGACTTGTACAATCGAGGCAATGAAGGTATAATACAGAATAAAATATGAAATATGAAACTTTGATATTTACACTTTTAACCTTGAAAATTGTTGATCTTGTATATTAAACCCTAAATTATGGAAAGTTGTCATATTTAACCCTAAACTTGTAAGGTTGACATATTAAGTCCCTAAGCTATTCAAAAGACTTAATAGAATCTCAAATGATGAAAGTGTGTTTCCAAGTCACGTGATATTTATGTGGTAGACTAATGATTAGCTGTATAAGATATATGTTACATATTATCTCTAAATTCATAATTGAGATGTTGAGATACATTAAGAGCCTTGGTAAAAGGATTGATACCCCTTTGATAAAACCTACATTCACATGAAAATTGTCATATTTTAACAAAGCATCACAAGTAGATGAACTCAAAGTTAGAAATAAGTATTCGAATGTTAATGAACTCATGAACACTCTAAAAGGTTTATTCCTACCGTTCCATCCACCAGGACTTGCATAGGCTGGCCATTTGTCATTCAGATCAGCAATAGAAGTCACTTCGTAAAACCAAATAAAAAAATTAATTGATAAGTGGATCATCTTTTAATTAGAAAAATAACAGTTGTTAAATAAATTTTAACCTTGGCCATGTGTCCTCAATATCATCTATTGTTCCCCAGCTATTACCAACATCTCCTGCCCATAAAGTGTGATCATCTTCACCCCTGCCACAATTGAAAACTAAAATTTAATATAAAAATAGTGGTTTCATGAAAGGATGTTTCGGAAATTTAGGAAACAATGAACTATTACCATTCACAAAGACAATAAAAGATTTTCTGTCCGGTTGTATTTAGAGTATCCCTCATTGGTGGATATCTTTAATATACGGTGTATAAAATCTCAGGTCTAATATGCGGTCAATTAGTCCCTAAAATAAGGTTATCCAAACACCCCCTTAGAATTGTGGGTCACAAAAGCTGGTAGACTTGAAGATAAATAAACGCATAAATAACACTTTACCAAATAGATACTGACATTCTTGGATGTCAGGAGCACTAAAATCACAATGGACATCCCACTCTATGCCCCTACACTTGAAATGAAGATTCATGTACAGAAAAATATAAATGAATTTCAATAAGAAAAATGAGATATACTTAAAGGTATTCAGTTAGATAGAAAAGATATGGGCATAAAATACTTGTTGCCGAGCTCGTTGAAGTTCCTGCTCATGTTGGATCAGTTTCATTTTGCTACTTTATAGTTTGTGCCTATAAAACCACAAGCTAGAAGAGAAATAATTTATGAACAAAGTAGACGTGGAAATATGGCTAGATTACATAGACACGTAATCTTTCTATGGGTCGGTTAGGATTAACAAAACACTTTTTGCCTGATATGAATCGTTAGTGTGTCAAATATGCTTACAACCTGTAAAGATTTAAGAGCTTCTATGCATTCATGTTCAGATATGTGTCTGTTTTTAATTAGTAATAATAAAATACTTGAATGTTTAAGCTTTTCATATTAATTAGTATATAAACTGACCAAAAAGTACATTTGTCAGCAACTCACATTAAGATATTTAAGGTCATCGTTGTGACATGTTGACTTAAGGTCAAGGCTGATATTTAAGGTCATGAGCAATATATATAACAGTGAAGTGATAGTATAATGGGATTTCCGTACCAAGTAAATCGGCACAGTTGAGCCATTGCTAAACCTTACTAATCCTTAGACCTAATGATTAATGTTATATTACCTAGAAGTCATTTGCTCTTGCACCAGACCATGGCGACAACATATAAGAAGATGGTACATGTGGTACCACCACCAACAGTCCATAGAAATTTACACATACAAACTTCCTTCTGTTCTTCGGTGTCTTTGTCAAACAGGTCATTACCAATATTCATTCCAAACACTCCAGCAACCACAAACAAACCAACCATCAGTGTTGCAGTAGTCAACATAACACCCATTTGCAGAAGATGGGTCTGCTTGTCATCCAGCATACTCCCTCAACTGCACACAAACAGTTATACTCCATTACATCAGTTGATTTAATTGTTGGAGGTGTTTAGCATTGCGTTCTAAAACTGATTATCTGATTATCATGTTTTCAAGATTCAAATAATCTGTTTCAAGTGTCTGGATAAAGTGAGACCACATATGACTGCATATCTGATTATTTTGAGACCAACTAATTAGGTTTGCATAATCAGTTCAGAATATAAAGAGTGGTTGTAGTGGAACTGAAATATTCTTTTTACATCCTTAAACAATCAGCAGTTTTTGTGAGAGCAAGTGAGACCGAAACTACCAAATCTGCAACCAATATCAAGTACTGTACGCACTTGTTCAAAGCCAAACGAATTACCAAACATTTGAGCTCCTATCTTTTGTGTAATATTGTATATACTATAACAAATCACATTATGAGCTAAACATAAACCTTCCGAGTAGGAATCATGGTAACAAAAACATAGAGCCACAAGATACTAACCTTTAATTATTAATAGTCCCTTGAATATAGTCGATATTCTCCAAGATGAAATGATTCCCCATCTCTTCTTCCATTAAACATATTAAAGCTGCAACAGGTATTGAGGAGGTTTCCATAATCAGTCTATCAGTATTGAGGTTCTTGAGATATGATTGAAGTACGCTTAGTAATATAACTAAATAATTTCTTATCATGATGTGATCCCACCTGCTATTTTTGTATACAGAAGATACCCTCTAGAGGGGTGCGTGCCATATTCACAACAGCACATCTATCAATCGGACCGAGTATAGCTCCAGCTTGCATTATCTTCATCTCCATTTTTTTATTAGCAAAATCAACACATAAAGACAATAACACATCTTCAATTAGTTGCAATTTTAACTGTCCCATATTTTCATATTATCATATATTTTGATAATATGCACAAACATATACATTTAAAACAAAGAAGACGACTAACCTGCAAAAAAAGCATACACAATCTTTCATTAGGGTTTTTAGAAAAAAACATATACCATTAAAACAACCAAGATGACAAACCTGCAAAAAAATGACAAATGCATACACAATCTTTCATTAGGATTTTGAGAAAAAACATACCTTATTACTATCAAGATCTTTTGATACTGAACAACCATGTACCTTACAAACCTGCAAAAAAAACAACAAATGCATAAACAATCTTTCATTAAGGTTTTGATAAAAAAACATACCTTATTACAATCAAGATCTTTTGATCCTAAACAACCATGTACCTAAAAAATTTAAAATAAACGAAATTCATCATTAGGGTTTATCGAGAAGACAATGTGTGTGTGTTTTCCTAGAATGACAAATACAAACCCTAAATTGTAAAAGCCGATGTTTTTTTATTGATATATTCACAAAATCAATATATTTACAAAATTTAGCTGTATATTTAAAATTATCTTTTGCATGACCTTATATATTTTAAGTTGCAAGATATAATCAAAAAAGTACCTAGTCTAGTAGTGGTTGAGTGGTTTGTTAATATTACAAACAACTCAAGTTCAAATCTTGAAAACGAATTTAAAAAAAATCACGAAATTTACCAAAAAATTAAAAAAAATAGTAATGACATGGCATCTACGATGACGTGACATTAAATAGTCAAATGACTCATGTTATATATAGAGTATATATATATATATAAGTATCTAAAAATTCTTTTCACAACATGAAGATGTGACACTTTTGGGTTGACTTGGTATCTTTTACAGGCACATACTGCAAACATAATATCAGGTCTTGAAGAAGTAAGATACATCAATGAACCGATTATTGATCTATATAAATGAACATCCACTTCTTCACCATCTTCGATGGCCTTGAGCCACAAGCTTTGAGTTTCCATATGTGTGCTTGCAGTCTTGACATCAGTAAAACTAAATTTCTTCAAAATCTCAGTCACATACTTGTCTTGACTGATAAAAATCCCATCCTCCTTCTACTTTACTTGTAGTCCTAAAAAGAATGTGAGTTCACCCATAGAACTCATCTGAAACTTCTTATACATTACCTTCTCAAACTCAGTGCATAATGACTTCTTTGTAGAGCCAAAAATGATATCATCTATAAGAAGAATGACAAAGAATTTCTTTGCATCTTTATCAATATCATCAATTTTCCTCCCCTATTTGGATGCATCCTCCTGATCACCTAAACTAGCTTCATCAGAGGAAATCACTCTTGCAGATCTACCAACCTTGTATGATCTTTTAAGCTTGTGAGTTCTTGACCCTCTTTTCTTCTCTAACTTCTTAACTCTCAATTTTAAACTTGTAATCTCTTGAGCTTGAGCTGTCATTGTATTCTCCAAGTCAAGGACTCTTTATTGCAATTTGGTACAAAATTCCATCAATTCATTGAGTTTCAGTCTATCCTTATCACTTTGAGGTGTGTTAACTCCTGCGAGCAGTGAATCATTTAGATTTTAGATGCATTCCTTCACCTAGTTCGGAGTAATTGTGTCCCCCATGGTGTCATTGGCGCTTGGGACCTATAGACCTTAACTAGTTTCCTAAGGAACTTGGTTCATTAAGTTGCCTTGGGTTGGGTCTTATTGAGTTACCCCTAATCCTGCTCTGCGCATCTAGCTAGTAGCATAGTGGCAAGCCCTTTCCAACTATCCATCCATATCCTATCCTCATAAGATAGCCTCAGCTGTAACATTGTTTGTAGGACGACTTGCTGAGGTACCTCAGTGTTCCTTATCTCTTTGGCCTGTCTTGATCTTTGTTTCTTTTTGGGGTTGAGCTGTTGATGTATTAATAATGGTGGGTAGTGTATTATGGGGATCATTGGGCATTACTGAACTTCACCCTATTCTTTGTTTAAGCAGGACCATCATTATTAGGATATAAGGAAGTTCCTTTTAGAAAAACCTTTCCCCCTAACCTTCTCTTATTTCCAAAAATCTTCTTAGTATGAGAGGGTGTAATATAAATTCTCTTGTGACTTTACATCCTTTCAAGTTTTTTATCCAAAAAGACTTGCACAAACCTTGGATACATCAAGAATTTACCAGCATTATCCAAGTTCTTCACCATACTTTCAAATATGTACATTGAAAAGTTAAACTTTTGGTTTTTGTAGCTAGGCAGATAATTGAAGAAGCCATAGTGCTACTAAACTCATTCCATGCAGTAGTCTTTGCACTTAGGCATTGCAAAATGGTATGAATAAGGAATTTCCATTGTAGGGAAAAGAATGCCTTATAGAATGTAAGCTTCTATGAAAGTTTTTCATACCTCATCCCTGTAAGTTCTTTAAAAATGGTAGCATTTGGCAAGCAATCCGTACCTTCTTCATCATTTAGTTAAAGATCACGTCTAACAGATGCTTCAGTAATGATTATCTACTTCCCATCCACTAGGGCTTGTAACTGTACTTCCCCATTGACAGTTTTCACCTTGACAGTAGCCTAAAATTATTCAATACATGAAGTGTATATAGTGGGATTAACGGTTAAAGTATACTTTATGGTGTGTGCATTCAGAAAATCCACAATTTGTTCAAACCGTTCACTTTCAGCAGGTTTAGACAAAAACACGACCATGTTGTGAGTATCAGCAAACTATAGGGTCGTCATTGTGTTGGGTTTTGATGATGAATGATGAAATTGAGTTAGGGTTTGTGAGTAGAGAGTATATGATTGAATGAAATCGATTAAATGAGTAAATGAAACCCTTAATCGAAGTATTTATGAAACTACCCTCAACAACATTAACATTCACCAGCAGTTGTAGTTATGCCTAGCAACATTAACTTTTAACAGCAGTAGTAAGTTTATGCCTAGCAACATTAACTTTCCCCAGCAATAGTATGTTTATGCCTAGCAGCATTAACTTTCCCCAGCAGCAGTAAGTTTATGCCTAGCAGCATTAACTTTCCCCAGTAGCAGTAACTTTATGCCTAGCAGCATTAACTTTGAATCACCAGCATTAACTCTAATTCCATTCTAATCAGCTTTTCCATCATCAAATTAACATTTTAGCTCACAAAAACTCTTTGTCTGTTTTTTATTTCTCTCAATTCTTTTTACTCATAATTCTCTCTTTCTGTTTTTAAACAACTCTCTTTCGGTTTTTCAACTCACCACTTCTCTCAATTCTTTTTCTCACCAAATCACTCTATCTGTTTTTAATTCACACAGCTCTCTTTCTATTTTTATTCTCACCAATTCTCTCAATTCTTTTACTCACAAATTCACAATGTTAATTATACCAGCAATATTAAGTATAACTAACAACATTAACTTAGCAGTAGTAAGTATAACTAGCAGCACTAATTATACTTAACAGTAAAAACTTTTGATGACATGAATAACAGTACTAATTCATACAAAACTCTACAAAAACATAAAGAGATAAAAGATTTTAGAGATTTAACATTCCAATACTAGCAGTCAAATATTGAAATCTACTTACATCAAAAGCTTTTGTAAGCAAATTTGCAACATTTTTGTCAGTATGGATTTTGACCATTTGAATCAATTTCTTTTCATTGCAATCTCTAATAAAATGATGTTTGATCTCTATATGCTTTATTTTTTAACGAAAAACAGGATTTTTAATTATGCAAATAGTACTGTTATTATCAATAAAAATATTGGTATGCAAGAAATTGTACCCATAATCAAGTAATTGATTTTGAATCCAAAGCACTTGTCTACAGCAACTTGAAGCAGCCACATATTCAGCTTCTGTTGTGAAATTTGCAACCATAGTCTGTTTCTAGCATTGACATGAAATCAATCTACACCCAAGGAATTGACAACCTCCTGTTGTGGACTTCTTATCAAAGCTTGCTCCAACATAATCACTATTAGTGTATGCTACCAAATTAAAAGGTAGATCTTTTGTATACCAAAGGCCCAATTTAGGTTGACCTTTTAAGTATCTAATTTTTTTTTCACAGCATAAAGATGTGACACTTTTGGGTTGACTTGGTATCTTGCACAGACACACACTGCAAACATATTATCAGGTCTTAAAGAAGTAAGGTACGTCAATGAACCAATCATTGATTTATATAAATGAACATCCACTTCTTCACCATCTTTATCCTTGAGCAAAGGCTTTTGAGTTTCCATAGGTGTGCTTGCTGTCTTGACATTAGTAAAACCAAATTTCTTTAAAATTTCAGTCACATACTTGTCTTGACTAATAAAAATCCCATTCTCCTTCTGCTTTACTTGCAGTCATAAAAAGAATGTGAGTTCACCCATAAAACTTATCTAAAACTTCTTATGCATCATCTTCTCAAACTCAGTGCATAATGACTTCTTTGTAGAGCCAAAAATGATATCATCTACATACACTTGAACTAACAGAATATCACCTTTGTCCCTT
>BQNB010066943.1:0-30822 GCA_026074375.1 Tanacetum coccineum | reverse complement strand
ATTTTGTATCAAGTTTGTTTTGCTCAGAAAGAAGTTGTAAATATTTGGCAGGGATAATGGAGTCTTGAACATAGAAAAACCGCTCGTGCCAACCCTCAATATGAGTAATGACTTTAAGGAGAAGATTAGGAACATGTTTTTCAGATCTTTTATCAAAAGTTAACCATTTACCAGCCCGACACAAATTGAAGAACCCTCAAAAGAGGTCGACAGAGGGCTCGCAACCATAAGCCTTACACATGACAACAAAACTGGTGAGTTTGGCACTACCAAAAGGGTTCAGCCTAGATATATGAACCTGAAAATATTCGAGAACTTCGCAAAAGAATTCAATAAGGGGAAGCCTAAGATTTTCAAGGGAGAATGAATGGTAGTACAACCCAACATACCAAGATGGAGCATCGAAAACGGTCTGATTGGATTCTGGTAGAATCACACGATATTCATAAGGAATAGGGTAGAGGGTGAGAAAATCATTGAACTCTTCCTTTGAAAGTTCACAAGTTTGAGTGGCTATAGAATCCTTTGCACTCATAATTGAAAAGATGGTAATTATTACCTTACCTTAGAGATAGATGAATATCAGTTCGAAGAAAGTAAAAAAGTAGACGATGACGACGCTAAAAGGATATAAGGGGTTTATGGCAAAGTATTTATAGGTAACTCTCAATACCTTGATGACCGTCCACGTGTAAAACATCAGGTGTCATTCGGATTTGAAATTAGCAGGAAAAGTAGGATAAGACATTCACGATTATCCAGGAAGACTGTTGAGTAATCTTCATTAAAAACTCAACTAACTCCACGACAAGTGGGCTTATAATTTAATGCATGAAGTACACGTGCTTGGATGTTTAATATGGCCTTCGAGTGATTTGTTGATCGAGTCAAAAGAAATGCATTCATAGATGCATACATTACATTTGACTAGGGGGCTTGATGACGTACCCTCCTCTCTGACTCGAAGGTCTCTCCTTCAAGCTCAAATAGGATCCTCTTCCTAATTACACTATAGGGTCTTTGAATAGTTTCGAGTAGTGTAAAATCATCTTCGGGATGATTACGAGTATGGTAATCCACCACGCGAAGGCTTATACCCTTCGCAGGAAGTCTTCGACAAAACTAGGGCAAAGGTCTGGCTTAGTCAAAATCCATGTTCTCCTTCTTTACCAAGGCTTTCCTGCCAAGGTAGAGATCATGGTACACAGTTCCTACAATCACCCTTTAAATCGTAGGACACCCCCATGTTTACCGGTTTTTGTGTTAGGCCTCATCCATCCTATTTTCACACCTATAAATAGATGGTCAGGTCTCCAGATATGACTAACACATTCATACACACTCATTTTACCTTAGTTTACGCTACAAACCACATACTTACTCTCACGCCGAAGGTGATTCGCAGGGACACCCCCTGCGCTTCACTTAACATAGTGCTTCCATTTGTGTTGACAGAGGTTATCCAAAACTTGGCAATTCAGCAACCATCACAAGAACTCTTTGATCCCTTCGAAGTCTGATCGTGCCCATATTTGCACAATCAAGCGTTCATTGGGAGGCAACCCAATCCATTTTATTTTCCCGCATTTTAGGAGTGTCTTGTGTGTCTTGTGTCTTGTTAGAGTCATATGTTTGTGCTAATTAATTTTCTTGGTTTATGCAGTATTTTTCCAGAAAATCACTAATAGAATTGCGTGCATAAATTTTTTCAAGAATACAAATAGAGAATTTTCACAGTCCCTGGAGACGTCGCGTCTCCAGAACAATAAAAATCTAAATTTTATTATTTTTGAAAAAATAATTTTGTATAATTTCCATAATTTTTAATTTTCCTAAAACTTGCAGAAAACCACGATTACATTAACACATTCATCCTATTTTTATTGCTTTCGTAGTGTCACAACCCTAATCTAGCATTGTATACTATTATCCTGCTGATTTTACGCTAGATGTGTTGTTTCTTGTCTTTGATTTGCAGGTTACATTTGATAAGGAAAAACCCAGGAGTTCTTAGGAGTTTCATGTGGACGATTCTTGAATGACGATTTAGCCAGCTTATCATTTGTTTCTTCTCTATTACTAAGCAAAACCAGGGGAGTACTAATTTATTTTACCTTTTTCTTTTCCCTTTATCTGTTTATTTAGGTACTTTTAAGCACATTGGAGACAATGTTCAATTTAAGTGTAGGGGGAAACAAGCCTTAAAAACTATTCCTCTAATTACATTTACTTTGTCTTTAAAATGATGAGTAATATACTGAAACGTAACATAGATGGTAATTTTAACCCAAATTTAAATTTTTTTATGGCACATACCGATGAAAGGTTAGTATTATTAGCATCTCATGGATATGAATTATATGACTAGCACAAAAACCATACCACTCTAAAAAAAATTCCACCTCAAAAATGTGAGGTTCGCCCCTAGATCTTTAGAAATTCAAGCACCCATCTTTGGTGTTTAAGATAGTCTTACCTTTAGCTTGCTCGAGTTAAGGAATGAGCAATCATATGTGTCACGTTTATGGATTTGATCATGCATATGTGGTTTTGTCGCTTTTTCTAGAGCATTGGTATCGGTTAAAACTATTTGAGAGTGCATCGGTAGTGTATTAAATTATAGAACTTGCTTTTGTGATTCATCCCGAGATTGCTTAGTGAGATCGCATTCGTGTGATCAGGATTTGCTAAATGATAAGTGGCACTAGGATAAACCCTGTTTTAAACCTGTATTTGTTATTATGGTCTCCTCGATCATATAACTATCCCCACACCCTTGTTATGCACTCGTTTTTAGTGCAAGATACCCTAGTATACCCTTACGAGCCTATCTTTTTTGCAGTTCATGTAATTTTCTAGTAGATTCTGGATTATTAATGAAGAGCATTGTTTACACCCACATCAATTGTTACACCCAAATTGCCTTAGCCTTCCTTGTATGTACTCATCTTTAGTACATTATTGTTAAACCCAGTTAATTATTTGCTTGAGTACATGGTTGCTAAGTCGAGTCTTTTATTAGTGTATACTGTTTGAGACGTGGTAGTTTTTATTTTATGAAGAAATGGGAAAGAAAGTCAAATTAATACTTCATACGTGCTTAATACACTCCATGCTATTTTGATCCTTTCAATTTGAGTCATTGGTTAGTTTATATTTATGAGTTTTAAAACTCAAGTGTATGGGTGCAATTATAAACCTCAAGTTATGTATTATTATATTTCAACAGATGGCAGGGCAAAAGTGTACCAAAAAAAGTAAAAAGAAAAAAAAGAAGAGAAAAAGAAAGAAAAAAATCCAAAAAAAGAAAGAAAAAAATGTATATGTATGGGCTGCCATCTTGCTTATGTTTATGTTTATGTTTATGTTTATGTCAGAAAGTGTCTGAAAAGAAAAAGAAAAAGTTTGATGTAGAGTTTTGTGTATCTTAGTCCTAGTGTGGTCAGGTCTTGGCTTAGCAACACCTTTACATGTATTCTTGTATATTAATTAACTCACCACCACCCTAAATCCACCCAAATATATCCCATCTATTTTCATTTCCGTTTAACTTACACAATGATGACACCAAATAACGTCTATTTTATAGCATCGTTTATCCCATGTTATTAACCTATTTTGTATAGTTATTGCAAAGAATTGTTACATATTTATTTATATTTGAGAATTGCAGTAATTATGGAGTAATTGGTAAAAGTTAGCAAAAGGCGCGCATTCTGGAGCTTAAATGAAGATATTTTGAAGATTACTATTCTGAAGACCAATACGCCGTATCCATTAAGGAAGATACGGCGTATCCATGCCTGCACTCACCAAAGACCACTCAGGAGTAAAGATCAATACGCCGTATCCAGAGGACTCAATACGTTGTATTCAAGATATGGAATCAATATAATATTCTGAAAGATATCAAGTGTGGTACCTACTCCAAGAAATCCCCAATACACCGTATCCAACTCTTGGATATGCCGTATCCAACCGACTTCCAGACCCTATAAATACAAAACTCAAAAATGAGTTTTAAGTGTGCTAAATCATATTCTCAATACCTAAACCACAAAAGTCGATTTTCAGAGGAGAAAAAGAGCAGAATAGGTCGAGCAACGTTGGTATGTGCTTAAATACACATACCTTTTACCTAATTAAACAAGCTAAAAAGACCAATAATGAATGAAAATGACATAAAAATGCATTGTATATGTGTATTTTGTGGTTTGTGTCTTGCATGTGCGGATATTAAATAAAAGGACAAAAACGAAGCCAAATCGGACAAAACCAAGCACAAGATTGGAAGAATACATGAAATCAAAGTACCCCCCCCCCCTAAAGCCTAAGGCATATACATCTTTTAATGGGCCAACCCGTACCCATTTAATGGGTCGGGTCAGCCCATTAAGAGTTGTACTATTAAACCTAAAAGCCTAAGCCTTTATAACATATCTTAAGTCTAAAATCTAAGTCCATTTAACCCTTATTATTTCTGGCCTAAGAGAATTACTAAAGCCCAATCCCTAATCACCCTTATCCAGTCAAATGATTAATAAAACGTAGGTCAACTTTCACTGTTCATTCATCTCTTTTCCCTCCAATTTTATACAACCAGTTACTCAAGGTAAACCTTCACCCACTCTCACATGCTCAATGTCCTTCTAGAACCTCTTAACACCTTCTGACATCCTATTCATTGCCACACTTGCAATCCTAAGAGCCCCTATTGGATGATAGGACGTGGAACTAAATCAATGGCCAAGATTAGATGGAAAGTGAGGCGGTTGAAGATTGAAAGGCAAGGATTGAAGATCACAGGCTATCAAGGCATTCTCTCACACAACAAACACACAAAGCACCTTGGCTTTTCTATAAATAGTGCTAGATATCTTCATTTGTACTCGTTAGATTTAGGAGTAGGAGTAGTGTAAATTGGCTTATTTACCAGTTTATTCAATATTGTAATTTCATTTTCAGCTTGTAACCTTTTCAATGTTTAATATAATTTCAGTTTTTATTTAATATCTTGTGTTAAATTCCTATTTTACTTATAAGCAATTGGTTAAAATGTGTTTTGGATTCACTTAAATAAGTTCAGATTAGCTCATTACCTTCTAAGCAATTGCTTATTCATCCAAGCCTCCAAAAAGCTTAGCTGAATAAGCCACTTTACTCTCAATTCACTCTCATATTACCTCAGCTTATATTTTGGATGATAAGCTAAACATGGATGGGCTTATTGGACTCTTACTAGCTTATGAAAATAAGCTAGAGCTTGTTGATTAAACTCTTATGAGCATTTAGTCCTTTTTTGTGCAAAGGACAAAAGGTATTCTTCTTTTTCTCTTTTTAAGCTTATTTTTTGTCCCTGCTTATTTTATGCTTATTTTGTGCTTAATTTTGCTTAACCTGTCATTTTATTGCTTAATCCATCTAGTGTATAGCTTATCATGATCTGTTTTTATGTTTCATAAAGTTTCACTCAAAACCGTTTTAAAAATCCAAAAACATGGCTTACTTTTGTTTAGCTTATTTTAGTACTTATATGTCTTAAGTTTTAAATGATTTTTAAGATTTTAAAGGGGTGTTTGCGCACGCATCTTAAGTAGATAAGACTGGCTTGGTATCATTTGGGTTGCAAAACCAGTATTTTTAATTAGCTCTAATCTAGTTTAGATATAAGTTAAAAATTTAGAAAGAAGTTTTGTTAAGTTTTGAAGATTATTTTATTAAAAGCTCAAGTCTGTATGTTAATATGCTTGTCAAACTGCTTATTTGATTAATCATCTTAAAAATGCACTAGAATTGTAGTTTTGGTGATCAAAGTTAGTTAAAACTTGTGCCAATGTGAATCTGTTTTTGGATCATTAGTCTTTGGAAATCTATTTCAGTAGTCACCAAAAATCAGTCAAGAGTTAGTAGTTTATAGCTTTTTCCTTAAGTGTCTTTAGTTGCAGATCTTTGTAGGTTTCATTCTAGCATAATTTAGGTTAAATTTTTATTGAGTCTAGCTTATTGTGATAAGTTTTTAATCTGTGATAAGTTTTTAATCTGTTTTAAGTTTAAGTTTTTTAAAATTCATTTTAAAGTCTTAGAAATGGTTCATTTAGTTCTAAAAGGTATAAGAGTATGCAGTTTGTTTCAGCCTAGGTTTTTAGCTTATCAAGTGTTTGATTTAGCTTAATTTTAGTTTGAATGTGCTTAATAAGTCATGGTCTTAATCTTCTTTTAACTTTTAGCTTTTAGCTTTTAACTTTGCTTATTGAGTCTGGGATTTAAGCCTAAAATCTGTCTTCATATTCAAAAAGTTCAAAAACAAGTAGTGCAATCTGCCATTTTCATTTTACTTTTTCAGCTTATTTACTTAATCAATTTCCTTAGTTCTAGCTTTTATGTGTTCTTTGAGAGTCAATCTTTATCTGTTTTCAACTTTTCAGCTTAATGTCTTGGCTTATTAGTCTTGAATTTTAGCTCAAAAGTTAGTTATTAGTCATTTAAGTTGCTTTTCAGTCCACTGTCTTTTAGCTTATTTAGAGTTTTTTAGCTTGTAATGTCAGCTTATCTTTAGTCCTATATGCTTATTAGGTCTAGAACTAAGACTGTTTCAGCTTATTTAGTTTTCTAGTTGCTTATTTAGTCTATAAAACTAAACAGTTTTAGCCTATTCCCTAAGTGTTAAGAAAACCAATCTGTCATTTCTTTTTAACATTTTTCTAGCTTATTATTAAGTTTTGCCAAAACGTCCTTTTGTTAAAATTGCTTAGAGTTAAGTATATTTTTGGTCCTTGTGGTTTGGTGCGATTTCACATTGGTCGCAAAATCAAAAATGTTTGGTTTTTGGTCCAAAAACGATAGTTTTTGGTCCACTTTTTAGTCCAATCCCGTGAATTTGCACCTAAAATTTTTGGATAAAATTGAACGAGAACTATGTCTTTTGGACCAAAAGTGTAACGAAATTATGTCTTTTCGACCAAAAGTGGAACGAAACTATGTGTTTTGGACCAAAACCAAACCTTTTTTTATTTTTGGACCAAAAGTGAGAAAATGCACCAAACCACAAGGACCAAAAATGTACTTAACTCAATTGCTTATTTTTCTTAGGTCTTTAGCTTTTTCCAAAAAGAAAATAAAAAAAATGTTTAGCAAAAAGGTAAGGTCCTGGACTCGAACCTGGGACCTCACCTTCACAACACCAATGCCTTAACCATCCTGCCCTTGGGACTTTTATGTCATAAGGGTGGGTTTGGTTTCTTTTATTAACTTTTTCAGTTTTAGCTTAATCTGTTTATTTGCTTTTTAACAGCTTATTCGGTTTAGCTTATTTTTCTGTTTTATTTTTCTTAAGTTTTAAATAGTTAAAAGCATCTTTCTTAAATTTTTTAGAATTTTATAAATTAGTTTAATATTTTTAATAATATTTTTAGATTAAATTAGTTTTAAATTCATAAATAATAAAATAAAAGTCTAAAAAAATATAATTTCTTTTTCAAAAATTATTTTTATACATTTAGGACTTTTAGATTTGAAATTTACATTTTTAGGGTTAAAATTTGATATTTTAGGAATTTAGTCGCGTTTTATTTAATTGCTTCAAATGTTTAATTTCTGTTATTTTTAGTTTTGCGTTCCTTATTTGTCTTTACTTTTACATTTATAAGATTTAGATACCAAAATCAAAACTAAAATGTCAATCAAGCTCGATTTTCAACATGGATGTAGATTTCCATTCACCTCTCACCGAGGAGAACGATACCCGTGTTGATTACTTATTATTCTTTCCTAAGAATGATTTGTATGATACTTAGCTTACGTATACGTATATGTATTATATATATATGAGAAAACTACAATTTTGGTCCACTATCTTTACCGGGTATAACACTTTTGGTCCATTTTTTAAAAAATTTGCGGGTTTAAGCCAAAACCCGAGTATCCATTTCACATTTGAGCCAAAAAATAGACCAAAAGTGTTATACCCGGTAAAGATAGTGGACCAAAATTGTAGTTTTCTCTATATATATTATACATTTGAGGGTTAATTGTTTGATACGTATAAAAACGGATTATCAAACGTATTCAATTCCATAGAAGACAATGTGTAATTCCATATACTTTAGTAATCGTTTAGTTTTTGGTATCATTCGTTAACTCGGTTAGTTTACCTTGGCTAAATAATTACTCTTGTATTTATTATGACGTTTGAAGGCTAATACCTTCGGGTATTAGCCATTATTATGAAGATCTGAATGTTTGATATTTGTTTATCTTGATTTCTTGATTTATCGTTGAATGCTTGTTTATGTTTATCAATTTATACTTATTTACGCGCTTTTGTATGCGACCTATCATTCAATTGGATCAAGTAAAGTGGACCAAGCGGATCTAGAGTCCGGGATAGCTCTCTATATAGTGATTAATACATCTAAATCATAGTTACATAAATAATTGTCCTCTCTAGTAGTCTGTGTCACTAGGAATACGCTTGGGCTTAACTAGTTAATTTTATATTGGCCAATGGGGTTTATTGATCGTGTTGACTAGCAGGTGACCTAGATAATTCAACAAGTAACGTTCTGATTCCATTGGATAGTTGTACAAGTGGACTAATAGTGTATAGATTGCTATTAAGTGGTAAGTGGGTAAAGTCTCTATGAGCTAGGGTTTAAGAAGATCACCATTGCTTTAATCCCTAAGATAGATTATAATCAGCAAATAAGGATGCTTTATGCGGATGCTTTAATTGTGACAGAATTAATGTGTCTAGGTCTTAGGAAGATGTAACGCCTAAGTCTTAAGAATGATATACCACCTCGAGAGAAGAAATCATTGCACTTAATAAACAAACCAACGTTCTAATCGAATTAATAATGGTTAATACAGTTTTCTTATATAAGGTTCGACCGCTCTTTTATCTTTTGTCTATTAGCTTGCGTGGGTAACAGTGTCTTGAATTGATTGTAGTCACCAACCAAACCGTGCCAGTCTCTCAGGCTGAAAACCCCCCCTTTTACCATTAGAACTAGGATTTAGACTCACATAGGTTTAACATAGGATTAGAATAGAATTAACATAGATTAGATAATCAAGATATTAATTAAATTGATAGATTTAACCTCACTCTCGGTGATCGACACCCTACTTACCAACGAAGCTACATCTTGACCGGGTACACTGCCCGTTAAAGTGTTGTTATTGGTTTAGTCGGCAAAATATAAATTTAAAACTTGAAACAATAAAATATAACCACACACAACGACACATCAAGTTTTTGGCGCCGCTGCAGGTGAGTGAAAATTAATCTTGATTTTTATTTTGATATTTTGGTTTTTTGCATTAGATTAGATCTAACCCTTAGGATTAGTGCAATTTAGATTAGTGTATATTCTTGTATATTCTGTAATATTTGTATAATTGCCTTTAATTGTTTGCTTGTATATTTGTGTGTTTAATTGTTTGCGTATTTAATAGTTTTATTAATTCACTGTTCTGGTAGATTGTTGAATACGGCGTATCCACTTCCATTGGATACGGCGTATCCCCTTCCATTGGATACGGCGTATCCAGTTCTCTGTCCAATACAGCGTATTCATCTCAAAAGATTAATACGGCGTATCCACTTACATTGGATACGGCGTATCAATCATCTGGAACAGTAACTGATAAAATTGTTTTCTATTCTCGAATTTGTAGCCTAAATTTTTTTAAAATACCTTTTTCCGCTGGTTCTACTAATAATTTTCTGGGTATTTTTCAGTAAGAATGACAAAGGTTATCAAAGGAGAGTTCAAGAATATTAAGGACGTTAAGGTAGAAGATGTTTCACTCGCTTGCGATATACCACTTGAAATTTTCAACATGGAAGTCAGTCGATTATGCGGAATGGATAATGATTTATTCACTTATGAAGTTGAAGTTGCCAACCTTACGATAGTCAAACTCAAGCTCCAATTGATGAGCCCGTTGTTGATCCTAAATCGTTTATACCTTATCCTTCAAGAGCCAACAAACAGAAGCTCTGTGAAAAAGATGATAATCTAGCTTTAAAATTTGTTAAAATATTTCGGGAATTACATTTCGAGCTCAGTTTCGTGGATGCTCTTCTACATATGCCAAAATTTTATTTAGTGTTTAAAGTCTTCTTAATAACAAAGAAAAATTGTTTGACTTAGCTAAAACACCGGTGAATGAGAATTGTTCGGCGGTTATCCGAAAAAAGTTACCGAAAACTTGGAGACCCGACAAGTTTCTTTAATTCCGTGATTTGTCATGAAGTATAGTTGAATGCTTAGCCTTGGCCAATCTTGGTGCAAGCATCAACTTGATGCCTCTTTCATTTGAGAAGGAGCAACTCACACCTCGAGATACTTACTCCTACTCGAATGATTCCTAGATCTTGCAGACGCTCGAATATAGTCCATCGGTTATTGCCGAAGAATGTCTTTTAAAAGTAGGTAAGTTCCCATTTTTTGGGCCTTCATAGTCGTTGATTATGTTGTTGATCCTCGGGTCCCTTAATTCTCGGGAGACCCTTTATGAGGACGGTGCGTGCTTTGATTAATGTTTACGGTGAAGAATTAAATCTCCGAGTTAATGATGAAGCCATAACCTTTAAAGTTGGTGACACTTCGAGATACTCCTACAATGATGCTGAATCGATTAATCGAATCGCTGTCATCGACGTTTCATGTGAGGTGTATGCTCAAGAAGTGGATTGGTTGTTTCCGTATAGTTCTACGAGTGGCAATCCCACTACGTCTTTAGATCATATCCTTTCTACTTCTTTCCCCTCCCTCGCTCCTTTTGAGGGAGGTGACTTCATTTTGGAAGAAATCACGTGCTTGTCTACAAATGATTCTATTCACGGGAAGTGATGAGGCGTCTTGATCCGGAAGGAGACCTTCTTCTACTGGAGAAAGTTATTAATCTCTTATTCATTTAATATGTCTACGTGTTGTTTGATTATTTAATGTTTTTCACTTCTTCTTAACATGCCAAGCTAGATCTACTAGTATTTACTTATGATTGCATGAAACTTAGTTTGTAGATCTTTTTAATATTGCTTCTTGTGATGGATGTGAGCGTTAGGCTTTGAAAAACTGGCTATAAAATATAACATTAGCATAGACGTCTAAGGAAACGTGATTGTGTAGAAAGGATTCCATCGGTAACAGTCTTCATACTACCTTACCCATCTATGAATGATCACCTCTTAAGTGTTTTACTGCATGTAATGTACTCTTAGGGGCCTTATAATAGTCTTCATACTACCTTACATGTGCGTTGCCTTAACGGGAATATTACATAGACGGCGGGTTCATGAAATTCGTTCATGACCTAGGAAATATTTACACATATCAACTCAAGTGGACAACTGAAGCAATAGACTAGACGAAGCATACAAGGAGTATGGCATGATTACGAGTAAAACTTTGTTTTGACCATATAGTTATCACCAAAGTAGTTTAGTTTAATATTAGTTTAATTAGTTTAAAACCAAAACCACCTCTTAAAACCTGAGATTTTACCTGCTTTCATAAAATATAAAAACACAAAAATAATCTTCTCACAACCCCTTAGATCTTTGTTAGGTTTTGTTCGAGCTTTCACACGCTTTTCCCCTTGAGAACGATAACAACCCCAGAGTCGTTTCTATACTACACTACAACAATTAGGTACTCTGTCTAGGGAGTTGTAAAACCTTATGTGTTTACAACGACCGCACATCAAGTTTTTTGCTATAGGTCTTGAATTTTATTTAGCTTAGGTCTACTCGCTTGATTCCTATCAAGTGAGATTTTAATTTCTGTCAATTAGCTTTCTCATAGTCTATCTTTTCTCCGTTCCCTTTGTTCGTAAAAACCCTCTTGTCTATTTTTTAAATAAAGTTGTCATTTAAAATGTATAGCTATAATTATTCTAGTTTAGATAAATTAAGATGGTTTATTAAAGACACCTTTCAAGGAAAGGCCCCTTTTAGGTTCCGATAGTAAACCAATGAACCCCCTTTGAGAACCTATTAACTTTGGAAGATAACTTTCTATGAGGAGACCCATAAGTTAGATGATATGACTGAGTTACCTAAGTCACAGCCTAAGAAAACATATGAGGAGGATTTAGAAAGTGAGATGGTTATGGTTAAGATGCCTATTTGTATGTCATTTTTAGGTTGTACAAATGCATATGATGAAGCCTTATAGGTAATCTAGATAAGATGGGAGATGAAGTAGAAAATCCGAGCCCACAAAGTACCCCACAAGTCTTCCCATCATTTGAGGTATACACACCGCCCGTTAGACTTATTACCCGAGAGAAAGTAGATAAACTTTAGGAACCCTATGAGGAAGAGCCTTTTGACCAAGAACAAAAACTAGAGGATGGTAGGATTGACTAAATCATAACATTTCTTTAGTTCTAGGGAAGTTCCTAGTTTTTTGATAGCAAAGCCTCAACTAAAGTTTCCTTACCAAATTATCCATCCATAGATATAGTCGAGGAGACCAAAAAGGCCTCGAACCACCTCAATCAAACCACATAGTTTAGATATTTTTAGGGTGAAGGAAATAAATCCTTTGACCATTCATTCACCACCTTCACCTTATGTGGCGTCTTTCCTCCCTAATGACGTGTATTTCTATCATCACCCATGTATAGATGACCCTAAGAAACATTATGGATTTAAACCATGATTATTAGGACAAAGTGGATCCCTAGGTGTTAAATTTTTAAATTTAGATATGATAGAAGATGATTGGGAATTAGAATCTTAAGAAGCTTTTTTAGAAAGAGGACTTAATTTACCCATTAGGCCAAAAGAAGTAGAGAAGGGTAGGATTAGAGAAACACGCTATTCGGAGCATATAATTCAACAACCACTTTTTCAACATATGGATCCTTCTCACCACAATGGTGTGTACCGTTACTATCACCTACACTTGAACTTAAGTGTCGGAAAACCCTCCCATTTATGTGTTAAATAAGGGTAGAGTCAGGCTCGTGACTCGAATAAAAACAAGCGCTTATTGGGAGGCAACCTAATCATCTTTTATTTTCTCGCATTTGCGTGTTTTAATTCTTTATCATTTGTTTTTATATGTTTGAATTATGTGATCATGCTTTGTTTCGTCTTTAACTTCCTCTTAATTACAATCAAATGTATTTTACATAAAATAAGTGTAGGGGAAAATATCCCGTTTCTAAGAACCATTTCAAACATATTAAATAAATTGTCTAGATTAATTTGCATCTTATGTGTCTTGTGTGTTTGTTTAGAGTCATATGATTGTGTTAAAATGTTTTTGTAGTTTATGCAGTATTTTTCTAGAAAATAACTAATATGGGGGGGGGGGGGGGGGGGGGGGGAGGATTTGCGTGTAGAAAATTTTTCAAGCAAAAAAAAAATTTTTGTTTACAAACGCTGGAGATAGTGTCAGGATTTTTCCTGACGGTGCCAGCCCAACTACAGTAAACTTTAAATTTTTTTAGTTTTTGAAAATTAATTTTATATAATTTCCAGAATTTGGAATTTTCCTAAAACTTGCAGAAAACCACGACTTCATCTACCACATTCATCCTATCTTTATTGCTTTCGTGGTGTCAAAACCCTAATCACATCATTGTATATTATTATCCCGCCAATTTTACGCTATGTATAGTTGTTTCTTGTCTTTGATTTGCATATTATATTTAATGAGAAGAAGCTTTGGAGTTCTTAGGAGTTTCATATGGTCGATTCTTGGATGATAATTTAGCCAGCTTATCATTTGTTTCTTCTCTATTATTGAGCAAAACCAGGGGAGTAATAGTTTCTTTTACCTTTTCTTTTCCCTTTATCCGTTTATTTGGGTACTTTTAAGAAAATTGGGGACAATGTTCAAAATAAGTGTAGGGGAAAACAAGCCTTAGAAACTATTCCTTCAATTGTAATTTGCTTTGACCTTAAAATAATATGTAATATACCAAAACATAGCTTAGACGGTAATTTTAACCCAAATTTAATTTTTTTATGGCACATACCGATGAAAACTTAATATTATTAGCGTCTCATAGATAGGAGTTATATGACTAGCACAAAAACCCTACCACTCCAAAAAGTTCTACCCAAAAAATATGAGGTTCGCCCCTAGATCTTTAGGAATTCAAGCACCCATCTTTGGTGCTTAAGATAGTTTTACCTTTAGCTTGCTCGAGTTAAGGGATGAGCATTCATGTATGTCGTGTTCATGGATTTGATCGTGCATATGTGGTTTTGTCGCTTTTTCTAGAGCATTGGTATCGGTTTAAAACTATATGAGAGTGTACCGATAGTATATTAAATTTTAGAACTTGCTTTTGTGATGCATCCTGAGACTGCTTAGTGAGATCGCATTCGTGTGATTAGTATTTGCTAAATGATAAGAGGCATTAGGATAAACCCTGTTTTTAAACCTGTATTTGTTATTATGGTCTCCCCGGTCATATAACTATCCCCGCACCCTTGGCTTCGCACATCATTTTAAGAGCAAAAAAACCCCCTGTACATCCCTCTGAGCCTATCCTTTTTATGGTTCTCATAATTTTCTGGTGGATTCCAGATTATTAATGACGAGCATTGTTTACACCCTTACCAAATTTTTACACCCAAATTGCCTTAACCTTCCTTGTATGTACTCGTTTTTAGTATATTATTGTAAAACCCAGATAATTATTTGCTTGAGTACGTGGTTGCTAAGTTGAGTCTTTTATTATTGTATACAGTTTTGGGATGATTAGGATTCATGGTAGTTTTTATTTTATGAAGAACTGGGGAAGAAAGTCAAATTATTACCCCCACACGTGTTTAATACACTCCATGTTATTTGATCCTTTCAATTCGGGTTATTAGTTAGTTTATGTTTATGAGTTCTAAAACTCAAGTGTAGGGATGTAATTATAAACTCCAAGTCATGTATTATCTATTTTTCAGCAGATGGCAGGGCTAAAGTGTATGAAAAATATAGAAAAAATTGAAAAGAAAAAAAAGAAAAAGAAAAAAATCAAAAGAAAAATGTACGGGCTGCCATCTTGCTTATGTTTATGTTTATGTTTATGTTTATGTCAGAAAGTGTCTGAAAAGAAAAAGAAAAAGTTTGATGTAGAGTTTTGTGTATCTTAGTCCTAGTGTGGTCGAGTCTTGGCTTAGCAACACCTTTACATGTATTCTTGTATATTAATTAACTCACCACCACCCTAAATCCACCCAAATATATCCCATCCATTTTCATTTCCGTTTAACTTACACAATGATGACACCAAATAACGTTTATTTTATAGCATCGTTTATCCCATGTTATTAACCTATTTTGTATAGTTATTGCAAAGAATTGTTACTTAATCGTTTATATTTGAGAATTGCAGTAATTATGGAGTAATTGGTGAAAGTTAGCAAAAGGCGCGCATTCTGGAGCTTAAATGAAGATATTTTGAAGATTACTATTCTGAAGACCAATACGCCGTATCCATCAAGGAAGATACGGCATATCCGTGCCTGCACTCACCAAAGACCACTCAGGAATAAAGATCAATACGCCATATCCAGAGGACTCAATACGCCGTATTTAAGATATGGAATCAATATAATATTCTGAAAGATATCAAGCGTGGTACCTACTCTAAGAAATCCCCAATACACCGTATCCAACCGACTTCCATACCCTATAAAAATACAAAACTCAAAAACGAGTTTTAAGTTTGCTAAATCATATTCTCAATACCTATACTACAAAAGTCGATTTTCAGAGGAGAAAAAGAGCAGAAGAGGTCAAGCAACGTTGGTATGTGCTTAAATACACATATCTTTTACCTAATTAAACGAGCTAAAAAGACCAATAATGAACAAAAATGACATAAAAATGCATTGTAAATGTGTATTTTATGATTTGTGTTTTGCAGGTGCGGATATTAAATAAAAGGACAAAAATGAAGCCAAATCGGACAAAACCAAGCACGAGATTGGAAGAATACATGAAATCGAAGCCTAAGGCATATACATCTTTTAATGGGCCAACCCGTACCCATTTAATGGGTCGGGTCAGCCCATTAAGAGTTGTACTATTAAACCTAAAAGCTAAGCCTTTATAACATATCTTAAGTCTAAAATCTAAGTCCATTTAACCCTTATTATTTATGGCCCAAGAGAATTAATAAAGCCCAATCCCTAATCACCCTTATCCAGTCAAAGGATTAATAAAACGTAGGTCAACTTTCACTGTTCATTCATCTCTTTTCCCTCCTATTTTACCATAACCAGATACTCAGGGTAAACCTTCACCCACTCTCACACGCTTAATGTCCTTCTAGAACCTCCTGACACCTTCTGACATCCTATTCATTACCACACTGGCAATCCTAAGAGCCCCTATCGGATGATAAGACGTGGAACTAAATCAATGGCCAAGATTAGATGGAAAGTGAGGCGGTTGAAGATTGAAAGGCAAGGATTAAAGATCATAGGCTATCAAGGCATTCTCTCACACAACAAACACACAAAGCACCTTGGCTTTTCTATAAATAGTGCTAGAAATCTTCATTTGTACTCGTTAGATTTAGGAGTAGGAGTAGTGTAAATTAGCTTATTTACCAGTTTATTCAATATTGTAATTTCATTTTCAGCTTGTAACCTTTTCAAAGTTTAATATAATTTCAGTTTTTCTTTAATATCTTGTGTTAAATTCCTGTTTTACTTATAAGCAATTGGTTAAAATGTGTTTTTGATTCACTTAAATAAGTTCAGATTAGCTCATTACCTTCTAAGCAATTTCTTATTCAGCTAAGCCTCCAAAAAGCTTAGGTGAATACGCCACTTTACTCTCAATTCACTCTCATATTACCTCAGCTTATATTTTGGATGATAAGCCAAACATGGATGGGCTTATTGGACTCTTACTAGCTTATGAAAATAAGCTAGAGCTTGTTGATTAAACTCTTATGAGCATTTAGTCCTTTTTTGTGCAAAGGACAAAAGGTATTCTTCTTTTTCTCTTTTTAAGCTTATTTTCTGTCCCTGCTTATTTTATGCTTATTTTGTGCTTAATTCTGCTTAACCTGTCATTTTATTGCTTAATCCATCTAGTGTATAGCTTATCATGATCTGTTTTTATGTTTCATAAAGTTTCACTCAAAACAGTTTTAAAAATCCAAAAACAAGGCTTACTTTTGTTTAGCTTATTTTAGTACTTATATGTCTTAAGTTTTAAATGATTTTTAAGATTTTAAAGGGGTGTTTGCGCACGCATCTTAAGTAGATAAGACTGGCTTGGTATCATTTGGGTTGCAAAACCAGTATTTTTAATTAGCTCTAATCTAGTTTAGATATAAGTTAAAAATTTAGAAAGAAGTTTTGTTAAGTTTTGAAGATTATTTTATTAAAAGCTCAAGTCTGTATGTTAATATGCTTGTCAAACTACTTATTTGATTGATCATCTTAAAAAATGCACTAGAGTTTTAGTTTTGGTGATCAAAGTTAGTTAAACTTATGCCAATGTGAATCTGTTTTTGGATCATTAGTCTTTGGAAATCTATTTCAGTAGTCACCAAAAATCAGTCAAGAGTTAGTAGTTTATAGCTTTTTCCTTAAGTGTCTTTAGTTGTAGATCTTTGTAGGTTTCATTCTAGCATAATTTAGGTTAAATTTTTATTGAGTCTAGCTTATTGTGATAAGTTTTAAATCTGTTTTAAGTTTAAGTTTGTTAAAAGTCATTTTAAAGTCTTAGAAATGGTTCATTTAGCTCTAAAAGGTATAAGAGTATGCAGTTTGTTTCAGCCTAGGTTTTTAGCTTATTAAGTGTTTGATTTAGCTTAATTTTAGTTTGAATGTGCTTAATAAGTCATGGTCTTAATCTGCTTTTAACTTTTAGCTTTTAACTTTGCTTATTGAGTCTGGGATTTAAGCCTAAAATCTGTCTTCATATTCAAAAAGTCCAAAAACAGGTAGTGCAAGCTGCCATTTTCATTTTACCTTTTTAGCTTATTTACTTAATCAATTTCCTTAATTCTAGCTTCTATGTGTTCTTTGATAGTCAGTATTTATCTGTTTTCAACTTTTCAGCTTAATGTCTTAGCTTATTAGTCTTGAATTTTAGCTTAAAAGTTAGTTATTAGTCTTTTTAAGTTGTTTTTTAGTCCACTGTCTTTTAGCTTATTTAGAGTTTTTTAGCTTGTAATGTTAGCTTATCTTTGGTCCTATATGCTTATTAGGTCTAGAACTAGGACTGTTTCAGCTTATTTAGTTTTCTTGTTGCTTATTTAGTCTATAAAACTAAACAGTTTTAGCCTATTCCCTAAGTGTTAAGAAAACCAATCTGTCATTTCTTTTTAACATTTTTCTAGCTTATTATTAAGTTTTGCCAAAACGTCCTTTTGTTAAAATTGCTTAGAGTTAAGTATATTTTTGGTCCTTGTGGTTTGGTGCGATTTCACATTGGTCGCAAAATCAAAAATGTTTGGTTTTTGGTCCAAAAACGATAGTTTTTGGTCCACTTTTTAGTCCAATCCCGTGAATTTGCACCTAAAATTTTTGGATAAAATTGAACGAGAACTATGTCTTTTGGAACTAAAAGTGTAACGAAACTATGTCTTTTCGAACAAAGTGGAACGAAACTATGTGTTTTGGACCAAAACCAAACCTTTTTTTATTTTTGGACCAAAAGTGAGAAAATGCACCAAACCACAAGGACCAAAAATGTACTTAACTCAATTGCTTATTTTTCTTAGGTCTTTAGCTTTTTCCAAAAAGAAAATAAAAAAAATGTTTAGCAAAAAGTAACGGGTCCATGACTCAAACCAGGGACTCACCTTCACACACATGCCTTTACCCATCCTGCCCTTGGGACTTTTATGTCATAAGGGTGGGTTTGGTTTCTTTTATTAACTTTTTCAGTTTTAGCTTAATCTGTTTATTTGCTTTTTAACAGCTTATTCGGTTTAGCTTATTTTTCCGTTTTATTTTTCTTAAGTTTTAAATAGTTAAAAGCATCTTTCTTAAATTTTTTAGAATTTTATAAATTAGTTTAATATTTTTAATAATATTTTTAGATTAAACTAGTTTTAAATTCATAAATAATAAAATAAAAGTCTAAAAAATATAATTTATTTTTTAAAAATTATTTTTATACATTTAGGACTTTTAGATTTGAAATTTACATTTTTAGGGTTAAAATTTGATATTTTAGGAATTTAGTCGCGTTTTATTTAATTGCTTCAAATGTTTAATTTCTGTTATTTTTAGTTTTGCGTTCCTTATTTGTCTTTACTTTTACATTTATAAGATTTAGATACCAAAATCAAAACTAAAATGTCAATCAAGCTCGATTTTCAACATGGATGTAGATTTCCATTCACCTCTCACCGAGGAGAACGATACCCGTGTTGATTACTTATTATTCTTTCCTAAGAATGATTTGTATGATACTTAGCTTACGTATACGTATATGTATTATATATATATGAGAAAAATACAATTTTGGTCCACTATCTTTACCGGGTATAACACTTTTGGTCCATTTTTTAAAAAATTTGCGGGTTTAAGCCAAAACCCGAGTATCCATTTCACATTTGAGCCAAAAAATGGACCAAAAGTGTTATACCCGGTAAAGATAGTGGACCAAAATTGTAGTTTTCTCTATATATATTATACATTTGAGGGTTAATTGTTTGATACGTATAAAAACGGATTATCAAACGTATTCGATTCCATAGAAGACAACGTGTAATTCCATATACTTTAGTAATCGTTTAGTTTTTGGTATCATTCGTTAACTTAGTTAGTTTACCTTGGCTAAATAATTACTCTTGTATTTATTATGATGTTTGAAGGCTAATACCTTTGGGTATTAGCCATTATTATGAAGATCTGAATGTTTGGTATTTATTTATCTCGATTTCTTGATTTATCGTTGAGTGCTTGTTTATGTTTATCAATTTATACTTGTTTATGCGCTTTTGTATGCGACCTATCATTCAACTGGATCTACTGAAGTAGACCAAGTAGATCTAGAGTCCGGGATAGCTCTCCATATAGTAATTTATACATCTAGAATCATAGTTACACAAATATTGTCCTTCTAAGTTTGTGTCTAGGATACGCTTCGGGCTTAACTAGTTAATTGGATATTGCCAATGGTTTATTGATCGTGTTGACTAGCAGGTGACCTAGATTTTTCAACAAGTAACGTTCTGATTCCATTGGATAGTTGGACAATTAGACTACTAGTGTATAAACTGCCATTAAACGGTAAGTGGGTAAAGTCTCTATGAGCTAGGGTTTAACAAGATCACCATTGCTTTAATCCCCAAGATAGATTATAATCAACAAATAAGGATGCTTTATGTGGATGCTTTAATTGTGATAGAATTACTGTGTCTAGGTCTTAGAATGATGTAACGCCTAAGTCTTAAGAATGATATGCTACCTCAAGAGAAGAAAATCATTGCACTAAATAAACAAACCAACGTTCTAATCAAATTAATAATGGTTAATACAGTCTTCTTATATAAGGTTCGACCGCTCTTTTATCTTTTGTTAATCAGCTTGCGTGGGTAATAGTGCCTTGAATTGATTATAGACACCAACCAAATCGTGCCAGTCTTTCAGGCTGAAAACCCTCATTTTCCCGTTAGAATTAGGATTTAGACTGACATAGGTTTAACATAGGTTTAGAATAGAATAGAAATAATATAGCTTAGATAACCAAGATATTAATTAAATTGATAGATTTAACCTCGCTTCAAGTGTTCGACACCCTACTTACCACGAAACTACTACCGATCGGGTACACTGCCCGTTAAAGTGTTGTTTTTGGTTTAGTCGGCAAAATATAAATTTAAAACTTGAATCATCTTAAATATACCATACAACGACAACACATCAGCGTGTTTGGGTGTCGTAAAAATGTTTTTATAAAGTTTAGGCTTTAAACTATGTTAGTATTCGTCGAGACGATTGTTTTGATATAAAATTCGACCCGTAACTCTTAAAAACGAGGATTTTAGAGCCGTCCGAAGTTTGAAAAATATTTTATTAAAATTCTGCACTTTTGAGTTAAATGGTAATTTTGCGTAGAAAAGTAATTTGGCGTTTTAGTCATTTTTTATTCCATTTTAGCCTTCAGCTAAATCATAAAAGTTGTTTAAAATGTTGTTTTACATGTGTCGCGTAGGAAATTCAGTCTTAAAATGCTAAACAATGGGTCAAAACTGAAGTTAAAGTTGGAAAAATAATTTATATAAAAGCTGTCAAAATTTTTAGTTGCGCATAATGAAAAAGGGTAAATTGGTCATTTCCTGTACCGTTTCGGCCTTCGGCCGAAACACGAAAGTTGTCCGAAACGACGTTTTTAGTCTATTGCCTGGAATTTGGGTCTGAAAGTGCGTAAAAAGGGTGATTTTTAGCAAAGATCAGTTCTGCGTTTTCTTTATAAAAATTCAGCATTGTTTTTGAAAAGTGAGCTGATGCAGTTTTCAATTTAGGATTCGGGCCTTTTCTGCTCCAAACCGGCTCTCGGACAAAACGTAAAACCAGTGTTTTTTTCTACAAGGATTAATTCCCAATACTATATGTTAGCAAACCACGAGCTTAAGAGCAATCAATAAGAAGATAGAGTCATGCATAAAAACATTAGAAAGGGAACACTCAACAATGTAGAAGACACACCATAGTTGAATTTTTAGGATTTAAAATAATAAAATGTCTGTAACTGCGTATACACAATAAGATACACTAGCTAAACAAGATGATCCGAAGGTCGGGGATGATTAAACAAGAACTTAGCCATTTTATTTTGAGAGAGAAAAGGGAAAGATGTGTTTGTGTTTTTGAGGGAGAAAGAACACACACACACACACACACACACACACACACTTTGGTAAAATGATACAAATGAATCCCCACCACTTCATGGAAGTATGGAGGTGGTATATATAGGTCAAGACAAGGGAAACTATCCTAACTTGAATATTCTAGTCCCTGCATGTCTTGCCTAATGATAACTAGTGTAATTCCATATTGGACATACGGAATTACTTACAATGTTCCTATCAAGTACAATTACAACACAATAAGGACTTCCAAAGTGCTTCCAATGCTGAAGATGACATTTGTGACTTCCTGTCTTGATACTTGTACTCCAGCTTGGATCTTCTGTGTCTTTACTTGTTCTAGAACCATTATAGTATGCATAAGTTGGATTAACTTTCCCCTAATACCAATATGGCACATGTCTTGCTAAATCTTCTTCATAGACTCCTTTTTGACGAAGTTTCTAAATCAGTTTCCCCCCAAGCCAACATCCCTATCTTGAGCAGATTCTGAAACTTTTATGTAGCTAGAAAAAACTTCTATTTGACATTTACGTGCACATCGAAATTTTGTAGAAGTAGAAAACCACATCAAATACTACTGCTACTTGTCATTAGATCTTGGTGAATATTCGTTCGGGAGTACATGCAAGGAATCAGCAACAATTCTTCTCACGTATGCAGAATACTTCATAAACCATACTAAGTAAAGTAGTCTACACTACTTCCCCCTGGAAGTTGACATGGTAACATCAAAGTCAACTAAGTCCCGGATGTACACATTTTACCCCATGATGGTTGAGAACTCTCGGAAGCATCATTATCGTGTACGTCCATATACTCGAGAAGTTCTTGTCATAATCAACAATCTTGAAAAGTTATGAAAGACATTGAAGAATCTTTGAAGGATTTTGCTTAGACTATGAAGTACCATTGACGTTCTGTAGCTTCAATTATCCCGTGAGAATTGTTGATTACATCTCAACCTTTAAACTCTCTGGCTAACTTACAACCACATATTCCTGTCGCTATTTGTTTTGTGACCACATGGTGAATAAGGAACCCGATTAAACCAAACATGAAAAAGAAGTAAAATCCCACCAAATTTATTACATTAAGATTTGCACTGTTGTTGATTGAAGAACGATGCCAGATTAAATCTGTAATATCTATAAGCCAAGTCCTAAATATATAAAAAGTACACCACCTCTTGAAATTATCCACATCGAAATCTGCGTGTAACACTGAGTACTACACCGTAACTCCTTTAAGTGATTGTTATCCAAGTCTTTAACCAACCACCGTACCGCCACGACGCTGGAAACTAGATAATCCCAAGTCTTAATCATATGTTCCTTTTGTGCTCAAGCCAAGTCAACATCGGATAATTGGGTTTTGAAGAAAAGGGGACAGGAAGTAGAAAGGAATTCTCGATGATGAAATAAGTAGACGCCTTTGTGAAACCCACTTCAATCTCAAACATGGGATACCAAATCAACTCCGTGATCATTTGTCATCGCAATCCGAATCTTTTTCCATTTTTGAAGTTTTAGTGAATCTTATTTCGATCGTTTTTAGTGTTATGTATCGTGTGTGTTGTGTTGTTGAAATCAGTTAACGTTCACGGGATTTTATAAGTCTATGATTTAAACAGTAAAAATAATCGACTTTTACGGGATTTTACTAAATTAAGAAAAAATCGCGAATAATAAAAAAATTGTTGTTGGTGAAATTGTTGTTGTTGTCGAAGAACTTGAACTTTCGTTAATGAGTTGTTGCGATATAAATGATGTAAACGTTGCACAAATTAAGCTTGAAATGATTAACAGGTAGTCAAAACTTAAATAAGGACAAACACGGTTCATAAAACGATTCACATTTTGTATGACTAACGGGCTAAAATAATTATAAAACTATGTGAGGACTAACGGTGTAAAACTGTTTCAACAATGAGGGTCAATGATTCGCCATTTTTAATACATATAAATATATAATATATAATATATATACGTACTAATAAGGAGGATAATCAATAATAGTATAGTGAGTATTTTCCGTCAGGTTCTAGAAAATCGCTTTTAACCAAAGCAATTATCAAAAACCTCCCGGGTCATTTCCTCCCGAGAAGTGAATGGAAATCTACGTTCAAGTTGTAAATCGAGCTTGATTATCACAAAAGTTTTTGGGTTTGATTTTCTAAATCTACTAAACGGGAAAGCATATAAAAGGGAAACTAAACTTTTGGATTTAAACTATTTTTAAACTAAAATTAATTTAAAGATTAAAAACTACAAGATTATACTAAGATTGATCTAAAGGATATAAATGACAAAAATGCTTGCTAAGTGACGTGAAATGTTCATTAAGTGCGGGTTTAAGGTTTAACGAATTAAAATCCTTCAAAAACAAATTTTAAGAAATTAAATGACAAGTAAAGTAAAATGCTTTTTAAAATAAAAATAAATGACAAGTATTTAAATTGAATTAAAAATAAATGACGTGTAATTTAAAATTGCTAATAAGATGAAAACTTTTTTCGAAAAATAAGCTATTTTGAAAACTAATTTTTGTAAAAATAAAACTAGATTAAATTTATAAAAAAACTACTTTTGAACTAAAAACTAGAATAAGCTAAAAAGCTATCAAGGTTTTTCGAAGAAAGGATGAAGAATAAAATCTTATAAATAAGCCACTTCTCAAATAAGCTACAAGTACCCTTCGAAATAAGGCCTAGCTTAATAAGCTATAAGAAAAACTAGTAAAGTTTAGAACTTTATGACTAAATAAGCTAAATAATAAGCTCTCGAAGATAAAGGTGCTCAAGACTTAATGAATAAGTCGAGTAGGAGACTCATGACACCCTTTTTAGCATTCGAATCGAGCTAAATCAAACAATAAGCACTTTTTGAAAAAGTAAAGACAAGAAAAGAGAAAAAGATGAGATAAGCAAAAGCTATTTTAGAATTTATTCTAAAGACAATTAGCTAATAAAAAGATAAAAACTTTAGATCCAAATCTACCCGAAACTAAGGTGTTCAATCAAGTGAACTCGGATCGGGTATATTTAAAGATTTAGATATAAGAAAAACAAGCTAGAATTAAAAAGCAACAAACTTTATGCTAGAAAATAAGCTAAAAATATAAGATCTATTATTTTAGATCTAATCCACCCGAAACCAAGGTGTTCAACCAAGTGAACAAGAGACGGGTATATTTAAGGATTAGATCTAAAAATAATAATCTAGAAAAAATAAGCACTCGAAAATAAGCTAAAATAAGCTCACTCAAAAAGCTATAAATAAAAAATAATATAAAATAAGCTAGTCTAGATAAGCTATTAAGGAAGCTTATTAGAATATAAGCTTAACAGATCGGATCCAAAAAATAAACTATAAGCATGAGCTTATTTAGAAATAAGCAAAAGAAGAGAAAAAGTAAAAGAATAAGCAAAAAAAGAAAATAAGCATCAAGAAATAATAAGCATTAAATAAAAACAACCTTAAACATCTTCATTAATAAGCTCAAAATATTGATTACAATAAGCTAAATAAGCTATAAAAGCTTTTACAATAAGCTAAAAATTATACTACACTACTCCTAAAACTAACCTACACTACTATGAAAAATAAACTCCAAAAACTCTCTTCCAACGACTGCTGTCCGTGTGTATATATAGCCCAAGTGGGTGTTGGGGGCATTTTCGTCTTTTCAAGCCATTAAGAACTGTTATAGTGCAAATATGGGGGGTAATTTCATCATTTTAGCCCACCCCGCGTTATTATACAGCGTACCTTGTACGCCAACTGGATCCACCAATGAGAGGCTATCACGTCACCATTCTAGAAGCCTCGATCCAATCAACCTCATATTGCTACAGTACCTCGTATACCTGCACAGTACCTCGTACCAATTATTAGTTGTGTCACGTGTCACCACCTGAGTGGTGTCACGTAGCCTGCCAGCCGCCACTAGATCCACCACCGGTCAATGGTGGTCAAAGGCGGCAGTCGGACCACCGTCGGACCACCGGTCAACTGCGGTTGACCGCTAGTCAGCCGGTGGGTCATGGTTTGGTCTGGATCGGGTCTTGGGCCGGGTCAGGTCGGGTCTTGGGCCGGGTCTGGTCGGGTCTTAGGCCGGGTCTGGATCGGGTCGAGTATGGGTCTGCCACGTGGCATGCCACGTGGTGCCACGTGTCAGCTAGCGTGGCAGCTGACGTGGCATGGAGGGGATTATAAACCTCCTGCATGAATCAAACCCACGACCTCTCGGGATGAAACCCTAAGCCACACACTTTACCAACTATGCTAGGCATGGTTTCAGTTATAATACATGAAATTTAATATATAACCTTTAATTATCTTGGACTAGGTTCATTATAACTAAAGGTTCAAACAAAGACGAAAAAGTACCGTTGGACTCGTAATTTCATGCTCTTTCCAATGGTGTGATCGAGGAATATTAACGACTTCGTTTCGACCTCGATAAACGTGAAAACGTCATCGAAAGTCACCCGAAAATTACCGTTTTTGCTTTGTTTTCAATCCTTTGTACCTGTAAGACATAAAAACACAATACAAATGTATTTGCAACATATTTATCCATATTTAAGTGTTTTAGTCCATTTATTAGCATTTTCCGAGGTACAAATGATGTGTGTTTTAGCACATATCAAAATTCCCCCACACTAAGCCATTGTTGGTCCTCAATCACCCTCGACTAATAACCTCGAAAAGTAGCCAAGTGTTCATCAAGGGAGTTAAAGACTCATAAGTTTTGAAAATGCCCGTCTTTACCATTTTTATATATACACTTATTCCTACACATCTTTTTGTATTTTTCGTTTTTTTCTTCTTTTTTTTTTTATTTTTTTTTGTAGTTTTCATATTGTTTGACTTTCGTTATTTTATAACTTTAAGGGAGCATAGAACAAGATGCATTTCGATCCGAGAATGCCCCAAAAAGGATAAATTCATCGTTCCCGACTTTTCACTTATTCCAAACTAAGCTTAAAACGAAATCACTGCTAAGTACAAGTATAGATGCTAACACTACTCATATTTGCAACTTGTGAACTTTTCACTCCCGACAATTATTAATTATTAGGTGAATGTGCTATTTCGAATTTCAACCATGGATCAACGTTTATGCAAAAACTATGTTTCACGTTCCACCCGAGAAGATTGATTTTGAAGGCGAGATCATCCCATGTAGCGATTTTCGTCTCGGCACATCCCAACCTCATCGGCTAAGTGACCGGGCTTTTGACACCTCACGGAGACTAGTATCGGGACTCACGGACCTTCGGTTTCAAAATCTCTAAGGTTTTCCGTTTACACATATCTTATTTGAAAAATCACAATCATAAAACGAATTAGTCTTAGTCCAAAAGCATATTTAAATTTAATAAAAATAATTTTCCACTTACTAAGCAACATAAACTATTAAACCTCGGTCCTTTAGAAGGCTACAACATCGGCCACGCCTCCGACACGATGTAGCAAACATATTTCGACTTTGGATTATTATCATTATTATATATATATATTTTTTTTCATAATTTTTTTTGTTGCTCTAATCATAATATATCACCGGTGCCTTTTATCTCGAAGTCACATCGATAGCGAGTCGACAAGAGGTTATTCTACTTATTATGACACCGGCCCCCACCTTATATGAAGACTTCAACATCGGCCACGCCTCCGACAAGATGAAGTAATCTGGCGAAGATATTTATTCTACTTATTAATTATTTATTTATTTGCAACATTAATCGAAGAGAAATTACATTTTTAGAAAATTTAAATATAAATTTGAACTAAGACTACATTCTTTATTCAAAAATAGTTGATTTAAGTCTAATTTTCAAAGATAGCACATATTATTAGTCAAATTAGAAGCTTACGGGAGGAAAAGCGACAAATTACATACATGAGCTCTTAAGATTTCCAAATAATCCTTGTTTAGCATCCAACTTCTACTTAACACTATCATTTTTCGTTCTTTGCAAAATTTTAAAGTTAAGCAAACGCTAAGTCTAAAAAGCTAAGGGGAAAGCTAGAGTTTTAAACTCGGTCAAATCAAAAGCTACCTAATTCTACGGGCCTACTTATTACTATATATTTATATTTTAATCATCATTTTTTTTTTTTAATAAAACAATAAAAATTTTAAAATTTTGGTCAAAACGGGGTTGCACGGGACACAAGAGCAGGCAAGTACGATCACATTTCGATTAGATAATCCCCTCCCCCCACACTTAGAATGGAACATTGGCCTCAATGTTCAAAAATATCGGGTTTTACCCCCACACTTAGGAACGAAAAAGGCAAATGCAAAAAAAATTCCAAGTGTGAAAAGGGAAGCACAATAATATTCATGATCAGGATTAAGGATTCCAAAATAAGCAAAGATCGAAGACCGGACGATTGGAGGATTGAAAACGAGCACGGGTCTTCATGATCTTAAGGAATCCTGCAAAAAACGATACCACAAACCATAGAAAGAAGCACGCCCCCACACTTAGGCTATAAAATCACGCACTTATTCATTATTATTACTAAATAAAATACTATTACTACTAGGATAAGCATGGGTTGCCACCCACGAAGCGCTTATTTTTGTTAACCGAGTCTTGAGCCTGACTCGATCCCCCACACTTGAGTTTGGTCAAGGAGGATAGAAATGGAGATACGGGACATCCAAGTGAGGAATGTCCCCTCCAGAAATCATCATCGGGCGTTCAGAAAAATCAAAAGTGATTTTGGCCCGATGAGATGAGAAAGGAGAAGAGAAAATACCAGGGTTGAACACTTTGTCCTCGTTTTCGGATGAAAACGGGAGCAAAAGGTCAAACACTGGACAAAGGGTGGGTTGGGTGGGCAAAAGATTAGGCATAAGAACATCGTGTTCAGAAATGTCACCCACCACTTTCTTAGTAACAACGCCCGCATCGGGTTCAAAATTAAAGCAAATCTCAACATCCGGTGGTTCCGGAGGAGGACGGGGAAGAGATGGATCATCAAAATGATCAAGAGAAAATGACTCATTTTCGGGAAGGGGAGGGGAGTCATTGCTAAGCAATTCTTCAAGAAAACGAATATCCCCTTCCGAGTCATAGTCGTCGATCTCAATGCCCGGTGGCATCGAGTCATCGGAAGCAAGAAATAAGTCGATCTCCTCCATAAGGGAGTCACTATCCTCAACGGGGATAGGAGGTGGAGAGAGAGACTCGACAATCGTATCAGCAATTTTAGAATTACGTTCTTCCGGCGGTCGTGGAGATGAATTATCATACGACAAATTCTCAGCAAGACGAATTTCTTCCTCAGGTTCCGAGTCGGTATCAACAACTCCCGGTGGAATTGGATCGGTATGAGCGAGTTCACCGGAGAACTCCTCGAGAAGATAATCAAACTTAGGAGAAGAATCAATTAAAGTATCACGGTTAAGCAAAGATTCGATAAGATAAGACTCGGCATTGAAACAATGTGGATCTATCTTAGTAGAAATGATTTCTTCATCAAAAAGAGGGTTCGAATAAATTTTGAAATTTTCTTTAGGAACGTCCTCATCAGAAAGTGACTCGTTGTCACTAGAGGTGAAATCGTCTTTTGAATCAAAGAGAGGATTCGAGAAAGTCGTAAAAGTCGAAGAAGATTCATCACCAACGGGCACATCACACTCACTTTCACCATCGGATAAATCCGCGGACTCACTTGGGGTAGGGACAAGGTCTTCAACACTAGACTTGATTGTGTTAGCCGATTCCGTTACCGGAATAGTGTCGAGATGCTCGTCCTCCATTATGAGAGAGTCCGGAATGGGTAAGTCGGGTGTAATTGCGGAAGGCCTAATTATATAACATTCCCTTATTTTATTATTTTCATCATAAATGGAAGGCATCCAAAGTTGTTGAACTTTTAAATCAAACCGTTTTTGATAATCATCATCACAATCACCGTCGGAAATAACGTCGGACTCACTTGGGATTGGAATAGGATCTTTAACACTAGATTCAAGTGAACCTTTTTGTGTGTCAAGATGCTTATCCCCCATTTTTAGAGAGTTAACGGTTTTCACATTTGGAGTGACGGGTGGAATAAAATCCGATAAAGGAATACGTTTAGTAGAAACTGTGAAATTACTTAAAGTCGGATCAATTCGTGATTTTCTTGAACGAATAGAAGCTTGAGGAATAGATTTTTCTTCGATATTTAAGCACTCTTGACTTTTACGTTTAGCTTCTAACTCCGCGGCCTCCTTTTCTTTGGCAATTCGTTTCTCTTCTTCTTGCCTCGCGGCTTCCTCAAAAATTCGTTTCTCTTCTTGAATTTTAATCATTTCTCGCAACATTTGCATCGTTTCCTCATGTACTCGATTTCGTTCCTTAATTTCCCGTTGTCGTTCTATCTCTTCGGCTTGAGTACATTGATAATCCATATGATATCCCCCACAATTTTCGCAAATCGGCTCACCATGATCGCACCATAATTGTGTACATTGAGAATCGTCATGTAAATCACCACAAATGGTACAACAAATATATTGACATTCATTTTGCAAATCATATGGTTCATAATTATCACTAAAGTTTTGATTGTTACACGGTTCCGGTTCAAAATTAAACGGTGTTAGGATTAAAGGTTTTCTTAACTTAGTACCGACAGTACAAATAGTTAGTACTGTCAGTTATACTTAGTACCGACAGTACAAAATAGTTAGTACTGTTAGTTAGTTAGTACCGTTAGTAGAAAGTTAGTTAGTACTGCTGAGAAGATATTTAAAAGATATTTATGAGATATTTTAGAAAAAGATTTGTAAGCCTTCTAGGGTTATCCTTAGTATATAAATGGATCACCTTTGGCATAGTTACACACGGGTGTTGAATATAAATGAAAACAGAAGTTTAGCAAATCACATATCAATAGTTAGCAATCTGTAATCCTCAAGAACACTTTAATAAAGTTTTTATTCAGTTGTTCATTGTTCTTCTTGATACCTGTGTTAAGATTCTGCATTAACACA
>BQNB010066942.1:21085-34378 GCA_026074375.1 Tanacetum coccineum | reverse complement strand
AAATTTCCAAAATTTGATGATTACAAAACACATATTTTAGCAGTGAAACATCATTTTTGCATTTAATTGTGTGCTCGAAACACATATTGTATTTTCATCAATTATATGATATAATGATAAGCATGATAAAGAGCAATAATTTGTGGCTTATAAAGCACTCTCAGGACTAAACAAAAAATCAAACTGTACACCAAAACAACTACGCTAATAGTATTTCTAAAGTCTAAAACTCAAAGCAACAATTCGAATAATACTATTTGTAAGGTGCTAATTTTTTTTTTATTAGTTTACCGTCTAAAGAAATAGAGATCCCAAGTCAAGTATAATAATTAACTTTACCAAAGATATCAGGTGCTCACATTCAGGAGAGATGAGATTGAAAAAAACTATATGTAACTTATCCAGAAACACCAAACGTAACGCCACATAACTAATTAATCTAAAAATACATTCATCATCCCCGGTTCACTAATAAATCTATATGTAACTTACCCAGAAACACCACACGTTGATTCTCGAAATCTATAGAAATCCGTCTCTCGATGTATGTAGGATAACCAAAGCTCATACTGAGTTATGTGTCATACCTGCTCCTCCATTATGATGAGTTCCATGTTGATCACCTTTGGTTTATTGTGCATTAGTTAGATCCAAGTTCTAACAATAAGAACACGTAAGATAATATTTTCTTTTAGTTCAAGATAAAACCCCTGTCAAACCTGATTACCATTTGGTTATTGATAAGAAGAAAAAGAGTATTAATTGTGATATGCGGATGACATTACTTAACCTCCTCAACCCCCAAAATTAGCATAACCTATTCATTTAATTGATTGCAAATTGTCAATCAAGAAAACATTTTACCCAAAATAAGTTTAGTATCCATATATAAATCGCTGATATTTTTTTATTTATGACAACCAATTATAACCCTGATTCAATGATATAAATTCCAATAATTTAAAAAAAAATATTTCAAACATGACAAAATTAGCTTAGTTTCTAATGTGGATCGATAAAAACAAACCACAGAAACACAAGAACTAATCCAAAATTCTCAAAAACCAGAAATCTCGTTGATTAAGCAAAAGCTTTATTATTATCAAAACTCAAAACATCTCTCAATACAAAGAAAATACCCTATATTTATAGGAAAACTAGAATCAATATAAATAAAGATTGATTTGACTTCCTTTTTCCTAAATCTATAATTGAAAAGAAATTAAATACTTTTCTAACTAAACTTTATTGTCAAACAAGAAAACACAAAAAAAAATAAAGAACAGTCAATGTTTAACTTTGATTATGCATCACCAAAACTTCTACCTTCCTTCACACGGTCTTGTGTCTTTAGAAACAAAAGGGCCCGTTGTTCAACACTTGGGCCTATATCAGTTTCCATATATAAATCATTGACAAAATTTTCCTTTGTGACAACCAATTACAATTTAGCGAAAGTCTCCCAAAATTATGTCAGATGATTATGGAGAATGGAAAGATTATTAAAATCTACCCAAAAAAATATTAAAATCGAAATTGAAGAAATTGTCTCATGCTATTATGAAGAATGTAACATTTCTAGTAAAATCGAAAAGAATTTAATTTAATGTGCCTGAACATCTGCCTTTGGTCACATCGAAACCAAAAAAATCACTACAATCAAACCCAAAGAAGGTCGAACAAACAAACCTAAATTGGAAGTGTTAAAAATGAATGTATCTTTTTTTTTTGTAAATTTTGGGGGAGCGTTTCGTTTGTTTTGGTCAACTTGTTAAAGGCTTTTTGACTTTTGTAAAAATAGTGTCTACAAAATCCACGTATCAAGTTTATGTTAAAAGTTATTTATAAAAAAATTAATTATATGACTAAAAAATGAAAGGATTATTTTCTTTAGCTTTGTTGACTTTTTTGAATGTCATGTGTCAATATCTAGTTACATGGTACTACCTTCGTCCCAAAACTATTGTCCATCTTTCTTTTTTGGTTTGTCTCAAAATAATTGTCCACTTCTAAAGATAATAGTTGAATTTGTTTAAGTTTACCATACTATCCTTAATTTAAATTGATATATACAAACATAAAAAAAACACTAATTAATTATCAAAGGGTAAAACTGTCTTTTTTTGCTTTCGTGAAAAAACAATTGTAGTAATTAATGCATTTTTCTTAAATTGTGTATATTTTGTTTGTGGACAATAATTTTAAGACGGAGGTAGTAATTACAGAAAAACTTAAATAGAGGAATGAAAGAAACTCTGTTTTATAAAAGAGTATAAGTATAGATAGATATAGATATAGATAGAAATAGATTTATATGAGTAATATAAGAAGTAACTGAATAATATTTACTTATCATAGATTTAAAGGGATAAAAAAGCTTCCTATTAATGTTATGTAAAGAGAGAATCCTTAGGACAAATTTCATATATAATCATACAAAATAAAAAAGACTTGAATTCTCATCCATGACTATGAGCTCCATGTTCTTGATGTGTTGTTTATTATACACTCGTTGCACCCAGTACAATTCGGACACGTTATTTAATGTTGTCTTTCACATGAGACAAATCACTAATATAACCATATTTCGCCCATTATCCTCAAATAGACAACATTGACCCGAAAGAAATTGAAACAAAAATTCTTACAAAACAAATCACCATGTCGCCCATTATCCTCAAACCATATTTTTTAAGGTTTTTTTAATTGTATTTCGCAATTTATAAATTATTAAAGGATTCTTAAAAAATAAAACACCATTTAGGCCATTAGCCTCAAATAATGTTTTTTAGGATTTTTTTTTCAATAGTATTTCACAATTCATAAATTATTTAGACCTAATTATTAGCACTAGTTAATACATATTATTGAGACCTAATTGTATCTTTTTTATACAAATTCGAAGACATAACAATGAAAAAGAATAAACTAATTGTAACAAAATCGCCACAAAAATTAGAAAAAAGTTACCTTTAATTATTTTATCTTTAAGAGTTGACATCAAAAGACAAATGTGATCCATTCCGTATGTTAGGCTGGGATGATTGATGTGATTGTAAATCTTGCTAAAAATATAGTCAATTACAATTGTGGTGGTTGACTTTTTTATAGAATGAATTAGAGAAGATTGAGATCTATTTGTGGAATGTCTTTATGACATTAAACCACAATGTTGAAACTGTTAATTAGACGGGGTTGACTTATTCTATATTGTTTTAAATACCATATAGGAGAGTAAACATGAGAATGAAACATCATCAATAATTAATTATGCTGCTTCAATGAGTTGTTAAAATGTCTGTTTTAATAAAAAATAAAAATACAAATAGATTTATATCGATAATATTAAGAATAATTAAATAATATTTAGTTACCATGATGAAACTCTGTAGGTATTGTATCTTGATGGGAGATCCAATTTCTTTAAGAATTAATGTCTAATTTTAATTAATGAATTATGGTAATGATTTAATAATCATACCCTAATTAAGATTTGATCAATGCTTGACCTCTCTTATAAATAAAGGATTATTCACCTCATAAAAAACACACAAACACATCTTCCTCTCAACTTTCTCAGTAAAAACAAACAGAGAAAAATGGGTAAAACATCAAAGTTCTTCAAGTCACTATTCGGGTTCAAACCATCAAACCCAAAACGACTTGGTTGGACCTTGTTCAAATCATCCCACAAACAACATAACCATGACGAGGCCATCTCTGCTGAATCGGTTCCGTCACGTCCACCTAGTGTTGTGGCAAAATTGATGGGACTGGAAGCTTTGCCCGATTCTGCTACAACCAATCAAAAACAAGAAATGGGCGTGACCCCAATTAGCCCTCCATTATATGCGGTTACTTCTAAAGTTCACGTGTCGATGAGAAGGGTCCCGTTTACTCTAGCTAAAAGTCAAAGTTCTCGAAGATGTCATAGTGGATACTCTGACCACCCTAACTACATGTCGCACACTGAGTCTTCACGGGCTAAGCTCAGGTCATTAAGTGCTCCTGGCGGACGAAGAAGATCAAAATATTCAAACGTTCAACCAAATGATGATCAACACTTCGAGGCTATTGGTGAAATGAAGAAGGCTACTTACAGAGGAACTCAAGTGTCTCGTGAAGTGTCTCTTATAGAGCCTATTTCTTGTATGTGTTTATTTTTCTCTCTCTTGGTAATATGTAACTTAAGTAGCTATAATCTCCTGTTATGCATGCCATTTGGTGCACGTATGAGCACGGGCAGAGCCATAAATTTTTTCTTGAGGAGGCATATTTTGATAATTTAAAAAACTACACAACAAATTTGTTCTTAGGTGGTGGGGGGGGACTTGCCCCCAGGCCCTCTTCCTATCTCTGCCACTGCGTATGACACCAGCATGATAGTTTACTATGGCAGGTATGCGGGCATGACGTGTGGCATATTTGTTACAAGGATTACAATAAATAAAAATGTTAATAAATATATTATAAGTGATTCAACCATATTATGGTCATCTCTGACACTTCTAGCACAACTAGTCGAATGGGCTATGCAAAGTCCCATATGGAGTTGATACCACATGTGGAATTTGGAAATATGATACATGAGCACCAAAAGTGACCCAGTAGGTCAACAACAAACTATGATCGTAGTCTTTCACAAATGACTAGCCATTAAGTAACAAAAAGTGGTCGGTAAGATAAATTTGCAATCAGAGAATCATGTCTTAAGGAAAGTAAATGGTTTTAATACTTTGGTATTAGTTTTTTTAAGCAAAGTTAAAACAAAACTGAATGCTAAATAAAAATCATTACTTGCAACGGGAGAGGGTGATTTGAATGAACCCCATAAACAATAGTTACCTAGTTGGTATATAGTGCTATACAGAGGTGCCGTTCTAAAAAAAAGTGCTATACAGAGGTGGCAATGGGTGGGTCTGGCGGGTTAGGAAATGTGTAAACTTTTTGTTCGGTTCATGATCGTCGGTCTTAGTTGACCCCAGAGACTTATTGTTCAAGATATATCAACTTTTTTAATATATAGGTAGTATGTCAAATATGATAACAGAAATATGTCGACAATATTGCTATTTAAAATAGTAGTTGCCTTTCATGTTTCAACCCATTTGTTTTATTTGACTTGTTCCCTTTTTAGCCAACGATTTTTTATGCCAACTTAGTTAAACGAGTAATATTTTGACTGTTATAGATAAAATATAAGTCGAATGGGTCCATTCATAAGTAAATGTGTCAACATTGGCACCCTCTGTTATACAAGCGATTCAATTTTATTTGATTATTTATATCCCTATATGCTTACAATTTCACGAATTGACACTATCTTTGATTTCACAGATGATTCTATCCAAGTGATTAAAGATCAATGGGAAATGCCAGATGATGTCATTCCTAACACACTCAGCTTTGGTGCTTCTTCTGAGATTAACCGCAAAAAGATGCAAAACATCTAGCATTTGGTTCAAAAACTCACAAGGCTCAACTCCACTCACGATGAAGCACACACAGATTCCATTGCATCTCTATATGAAAAAACAAAGCCGGATGATAGGTATATTTCTGAAATCCTATTGGCTTCAGGGCTTCTCCTCAGAGTCCTCGGGTTGACCCTCACAACATTCGAGTTCTACTCTTCGGGCCACCCGATTAACCCCAAGTTATTTAACACCCCCAAGTTGGGTCGCAACGGAATATTGAGTATCCGGGAGCATTACATTACAGATCAATAGCACAAGATATGAGAATGACCTAAAAAAGAGTCGTTTAAAATACGATACATTGGATTTATTGAAATCGTTTGATACAAAGCACGAAGGCTTAAATAGTTCAACATTTGAAATAAATATTCTAGATCATAATAATCGTCCCGAAATATAACACGATTACCCTTTTATGTTTGTTCTTAATTTTTAAAAAGGTACAAACTCATAAAACAAACATGTGCATATTGAAACACCATGTCTAATGCCCAAACTTTCTTAGGCCTACCAGCACGGTGAGACTTCCAAAGGCTAGTGTATCTAGCCAACACTTTTAGATCATCAATCATAGGGTTGATGTCGCACAACTGTGTCATATTCATCGGTTCCATTTTTTGTAAGCTGCAAAGATAAAAAAGAAACAAACTCTTAGGGATAACAATAAAATTAATATACACAATACCAATCCTATTAATAAAGCTAAAAAAATAGTATAATGAATGAAGTATGATATGAGAATTCTCATAGATACCTTTTTATAAAGGATTAATAAAGTACATTTCACTTGCTTGTGTCATTAAATTAAGACAACACATGCTTTTCAATATGGGTTATTGGAGAACAAATTACCTTTGTAGGTTCCCACGAATGATGTTGCTTTTAGAAAATCGTTTGCAATTTGCATGGATCGTTTGTACATGGTTCAATGCCTTGAAATAGTTTTCATTCAATTCTTCCTCCCTCAATGCATTTATCTACAGAAGTAACACTATAATTAAGTATATCACATTCTACCAAGTTTCTAATTCAATAGAAGCATGGGGTTTAATTATAATTTATCACTATAAAAACTCATCACCTCTTTGTTTGAAAGTTGATAATCTCGAAGAAAGCATGATGTAATCTCTTGCCTCTGAGTAGGGACTTCCGATTCTTGTTTAAGCTTTTCTGTGGTAGTGATAATATCTCTAGTAGTAGCATTACAATTACTCAAAGATTTAGCAATTCTACACATTTTTACGCATAAAATATATCGGTGCTTTAAGCCAACACTACATATAGTGAATAACCACGATTGCGTAACATAAACATTCAAGACTATATAGATGTACCAGTTAACTTATTAACACATCTTTCCAGTCATAAATGTGTATGATTATATGTCACTAATTACTCAATTTCTACCAGTTTTATCTAGATTTCACACAATAATAACTGGGGATAATGTATCCAAAGCCACACATATACTGAAACTACTTTGGTACAGGTTGTTAGGAATGAAGTCGACTATCTGTCAACATCACATTCTTAAAAATCGTAACTAAATTAAACTACCTTATCCATGAGTTACTGGTACAGTGGGCATACAATTTTGGATATATGTATAAACTCCACTATTTGTCGTCATCACATTTTTAACCGGATTCAACATAAATGAAACTCGATACACATATCGGGGGCATACAATTTTGGATATATGTAACTCCAGTTTAGCTTTTGAATTAAGTTGTACATAATTGTGACAAAGATCCTGAAAACAAATAGATTCACATGCTGATTTGTGGACTTCACTATAACCCCACAGTTGTCCTTACAGGCAACACGTTTTTTTGACACATTATATGTTTTGCGTACTTTACTGTTCATCAGGTGTGTGTATGTAACGGTTGAACTATTGCCAAAAACCGTGTGCCATTTCTTTTAATATTCTAAACTGTTTGCTTAAAAGGACTGCAACTTCTGCTTGACATTTCTGTAATCATATACTACCTGGTGCGAAACATCAAAGACTATAAGACGTTCCTTTTCACAGCTTGGCTGCATTGAACTAGCAGACATGTCATAATGTTGGGTGAACACTTCCTGAAATATTAAATTAGCAATGAGCAAAGTTAAATTAGCATAGTTGAAACAAAAAATCTATTGTAAGTAACGACCAAAATTGCAATCAAGGCAGTTTTATAGTTTCAGTATAGATGCAGAATTGCTACTAAAGAAGGCATGTACCATTAAACCTGAAGATTAAGTAAGTTACATGCAATTCTATCGGGAATGTACTTGAGTGCAGCCCGGGTATCGACCCATCTGACCTATAACTTGAGGAGCCATCCAATACGGTGTACCCTTCATTGACTTGGCTCGGGTCATTGTATCCTAGAGAAAAATATATTGGCACGTGGTTATGAAGAGACTTAATTTAAATGGGATAAAATCCTAATCAAAACATAGTGCAAAAAACTATTGAAGCTTATAACATGTATTGGACCATACTCTTAACAAAATGAAATTGATTTATAGATGATGAAAACCTAAACAATTAAACGTACCTGCTAAGGCCTGTAACCAAAAAGCCACGATAATGCTTATTTGCATATGTGTGAGCCAACAAACCCATTTCCACGCAACACAAGTAACTAATTCTGAAAAAAACAACATTTATATGAAAATGAGGGTATTTGGAATTGCTTACATCAAAGTGTTTATCCAGTTCAAAAAGTAATGCTTATTCAAGATCCCAAGACATTAATAAAAGAAGGACAATATATCACTTACCACCTTGGTCACACCGTCAAATTCCTTGACATCATTATTAAACTTCACAACATCTTCCTTAGCTAGTGCAACAACTAAATCCTACCATAAGAAAGATATTTTTTTTATAGTTTAAACATAGCCGTAATAATTTATTGAACTTACTCAATCATACATCAGTATTGTTTGATGATACGTATATATGTTGAAGCCAATCTCGGTTCTAGTGATTTAATGCTTGCAGCAAGAATCCTCACCACAGACAAAGCCTGATCATTCTTGCCATGTTTCCATAAAGATAGAGCATACGAGAAAACCAACCTGAAGTTTAATGAATATTAAAATTGGTGAGTGTTTGTGACTGGTAACGTAAGTGCTTGTCTGTTTAACCCTAATATCGCAAAACTAAAAGTGGGTATCCATACACTACCAGATAATTAACCATACCGTCAAACCCAATCATCAATACAAACAGCTAATTTTACAATCACACAATAAAATTATCAATAATTCACACAATGAAATATCAAAATCCCTAAAATCAAGCTGAAATCATTACCTTTAATCATAATTTAAATTAAAACCCTTAATTATCCTCTTCTTGTTACGGTGTTTAATCAGAATTCGGCATCGTGAAACAAAGGACGAAGATGGTTCTGAAGCCCTAAATCAAGAATTTGAAATAATAATTAAAATTCATAATTGCAAACAATAAAAATTAAGTCTAAGATTACCTGCAACGATGATTATGAAGCCGGTGATAATTTTCAGTGGATGATATAGTCAGATTTTCAGTGGATTATTGTTTTGGAAAGGCCGAGTGAAATAGGGAGAGGAGAGTTGTTTTTTGAATAGATTGAGAGGATTGTGAGAAATTTTAGGAAATGAGTTACAAGTTATCAAAGCACCCTGTTTAACCATCCGTAATTTTCCAAATGATTTTTAAAATCATACAATCACAGCTAAACATGGTATTGAATCATGCTAATTAATGAAATGTAAGTCAAAGATAACATTTTTGTTTTGAATTACCAATCATAAATCTTGGCCTGCTGCAATGGTTGAGTCATTTGTGTGTTAATCACAAGCCCAAGGTTCGAATTCCACCAGGGCTAAAATTTTTACAAATTTCCCAAAAAAATAGGCATTGTGGACCAAAATGCCCTTTGATGTGGCATTGTTGTTACCATAATAGTACCATGTAGATGCCATGTCATACTTATCATGCCATGTCACATATGCCAACTCATATCTTGCTCTTATATATATATATAATATACTAGTTTCATAGCCCAACCGGATGGGCGGGCTAGCTTCATAAAAAATATGCAGAATAATGAAATAAAATAGGAAAACATATAGTGTAATATACATTGAAACGATAATGAAGCGTTTAGTTACATACAAATCTATGCTAATAGAATTCAAATATGAAATAAACCTTCTTTATAACCGACGTTTGTTGTGGAATTTCTGTAGTTTCCATCTTTGTCACAACTTGTATGATAATACCATGTTAATCCTCGAACGTGCATGCGTGTTAAGAAACCATTAGCAAAGAAGAGGGTCTATTCAATAACTTATTTAAGTGATTTTTTGGTTATTGTTTAAGCAAATATACAAATTTGAATGTTTGGAGAAACCATTATGTGCTTTTTGGACCTTTTTATATCTGCGACTTTTTGTTTTTAAAACTTGTGACTTCTTATTTCTACTTTACCGACACAATTGATAGGTCCTAATTACTTGTTAAAACCGATACTTAAGTTGCTTCTTGAAGTGTTTTGGATAAACAATTATGAAGATCCCTTTATATGTAGCAATTTAAATATGAAATCACAAACATTCACTTTCTTTTTATTAATAGTTTGATTAAGCATTCTATAAATAGTTATAAGCTAAAGTTTTAATAAGCATTCTAAATTTTATAAGTAGTTTAAAAAAATAATCCCAAACAAACCCTAAGAATGCCTTAGGAAAGTTAGATAGACATTGTAAGAACACTTGTAAGTAGTTTCAAAAAAACAATCCCAAACAACCTTTTTTCTTTTCTTGCTTTATAGACATAAATAAAGGGAATGTTTGGACTTCTATGTACTTTTACACATGTTTATGAGTAGATAAACGAAGTACCTGATCGAATGATAAAACAATCTCCTTAACCTACTGTGCAGCAGCGAGCAGGTACCTCCTTTCCTGAATCATTTTTATCTTCACTCCATTCTTCATCATTTAATTCCTTTTCCAGAATTAGACCCAAATCATATAATAAGAAATATATATAAGATAACCATATCAAGTAATGCTTACATTCATTTGTAAACTTCACGATACATGATAGATTGGTTTAACTTAAGTTTTGGGTTAAGTATATAAATCATAAACAAAAGAAAAACATCTTTTGTAAAAGACAATTAACACTAGTTAAGATGGATTGCCTCCTGGCTTGACAATCAAAACAGGTTAAGATGGACTGCGTGCACTACATCGCTGAAATGCTTGTTTGGCCCTCTTGATCGACCCAGTTTGTAGTGACATAAACCTATGCAAAATGTACAACTGCAGGACATTCAAGATACACTTGTTTCAGAAACTTGACGCGTCTCTTCAAAGAGGGCTAATTCTTGTTTGTGCCGACCACTTGTATCAACAATAATAAGATCACAATTCTCTTTCTTGAATGTCTCAACATATTCCACCGCAATTTTTGCATGGTGTGACTCCATATAACTCTAAGCAGTAGATTTGGGTTAGTGGCATAAAGATACTATTATAGTAAGTTGCCAAATATTAACCAAACAGTCTAATAGTATATAGTAGAGGCAGTAAACTGGGTCGTGTAAGTTGGGTAATGTGTCAAAAATGGTTCAAGTTGAAATGGCACATATTTGGTTTAAGTTAAAGCTAAATGGGTCAGCGCTAGCCAAATTCTAGTTAGGATGTTTTATGCATCAAAAATAGACTTTACGCAACCATAAAACTGTTGTGATATAGCTAAAAACTATACTAATTGATATGTTTAGGATAAAACACAACCCAAAGCGACCCAATCATAAGTTAATGAGTCAGAATTGCGACCTCTAACTGATTATGTTACCCCTATTTTTGTATTACTATCACTAAGCTCAAAAAGACAATTTAGTATGTGTGTCAAACTGCGTTCTCATGCAGGAAAAGTTGTGGTAATAATAGTTGGGTAATGAGTAAAAAATGGTTCAAGTTGAAATGGCACATCTTTGGTTTAAGTTCAAGCTGAACGGGTCAGCGCTAGCCAGATTCTAGTTAGGGTGTTTTATGCATCAAAAATATACTTTAAGCAACCACCAAACTGTTTCTGTTATAGCTAAAAACTATACTAATTGATATGTCTAGGATAAAATACAACCCAAAGCGACCCAATCATAAGTTAATGGGTCAGAATTGCGACCTCTAACTGATTATGTTACCAATATTACCCCTATTTTTTTTATTACTATCACTATGCTCAAAAGGAGAATTTAGTATGTGTGTCAAACTGTTTGTTCTGATACAAGAAAAGTTATGGTAATCATAGTTACTTATGCTATGTACTTATCTACTGTAAAGTTATTTTTTGTTGGACGGAGTACCACATGTAAATGAGAACAACCCAACAGCTGTTGCTACTTTTCAATAATGTAAAAGTCTGCATCTCATAAGATGGCTAGCATATATTTTTCCTTACATGTTTTATGAAATTCTATATGAAGCCTATACTCGCTTGTTACATAAACAATCAAAGTGATAGCAAACCAAACTACCATATATAATACGATTGACAACCTTAGATTAGTAAAGATGCATAAATTAAGTGCAGCTGAAGCCTATACTCTCTTGTTCCGTAAACCCCACAAGGCATTCAAATTGCATATAGTGTATGCATAGAATATTACGATGATACTTTCATCTTATAGTTCATTTTTGTTATAAGCTTGTAGTCAAGTTCCATTGATATCGTGCTAAGATCGAATTTGACGAAATATAATATAAAGCAATTCAATAAACTAAGTTACGAAATACCTTGATTGAGCTTAAGAAAAAAAAAAGTTGCATGCCATTTACAAAATGCAAATTCTAAGAATAAAAGTTACTATGTAAGAGTGGAGTTAATTGTTACCAGAAGATGTGTCTACGGAGTAATCTTCTCGGTGGCGCTTGAGCACATATGTTCTTAGAACTTCATCTGAATTACCTATGGAACAATAGACACAAGGCATTAACAATAATAGTCTTTATGATTACAGAAACAATGTGATTACATAATGAATCTTACTCTATGAATTAAGTCATTAAAAGTTGTAGTCTTATAGAGATTGTAGGCATTTAAAAATATACTTCAAATTTTATTCAACCCGATTGACATGTTCCTTTTTGGCTAAAAAAGTATTTTACGTGTTTGAGATAAAACGCAGCCCAAATCAATCCCTTAATATGTAAATGGGTGAAAAGGGTCAAGTAGTATATCACATTACTCCAAGTCTTGACATTAAAGGAAACCATTGTGGATTGATACCAGCGACAACAACATACAGATCAAGTTTTATGATAGGAATTCTAATTCCTGTACTCCAAGATCACATAAGCCCATAATATGGCGGCCATCTGTAAGCAATACCATTTGTGGATTGATACCATCTGTAAGCAATACCATTTGTGCATATATATATATATATATATATATATATATATATATATATATATATATATATATATATATACTAGTTTCATAGCCCGCCCGGATGGGCGGGCTAGCTTCATAAAAATACTTTGAGAATTCTAACTCGACGTAAATATGTAGAACATGTTTATGATAAAAATTAAAGATGTAGAACATGTTTACGGTGACACTTGTTTGACTTCTAAATGAACCAAAAGATACACTCTAAATAAGCCAAAAGAATACATAAGTTATGCTTTCTTGGTAACCTACGATAAAGCTCTTCAATGCATATCTGTAACCGTAGGCTCTTTTCATGTAAACACGCTGCAAAGCTGGCCTAAGTGTCTCTATTTTCCTTCGAGCAGCAACAACTATCATTATCAA
>BQNB010066942.1:0-20691 GCA_026074375.1 Tanacetum coccineum | reverse complement strand
GATTTGTTTTTGTTTTTCTAAATTATATATATTTTATTATTATTATATTATATATATAATTAAAAGAAGAACTTTAAAAACCTAATCAGAGCAGTACTAACTTAAAGCTACCAGTACTAACTACAAGTTAGTACTGTTAGTTAGTACTGCTAGTACTGATAGACCATTTCTGCTTATTAGCTTATTGTTTGTACTTATTTAAGATTGGTTTAGCTTTTTTGATTTGTATTAAGCTTATTTAAGCTTATGTGTGCCTTAGTGTAAAAGTTTTAAGCGTTTCTGCCTTTTCTAGTTTTGATTCTTGTTCCAGCTTATTCTCTTTGCTATTTTTATGTGCTTTTGCTTATTTTTATCAGCTTTAGTGCCCAATCATTCCTTGTCACATTCAAACACAAATCATCAATCGTCTTGCGATTTTCCATTTTAGCCTCGTTGGGACATAACGACCCGGGAACACTCTATACTGCTTCGGTTTTATTGGTCTCGCGGATCCTGATCCTTGTTGTGTATTTATATTTATATTTACTTATTGATACATAAAAAGAGGGGTGAGTTTACGCGAGTCAACTATTCATCAGCTACTGTTCATCGGCTACTGTTCATCAGAAGCCATGATTAACAAAAAAGTTTCAGAATTGGATGCTGAATTCATCGAGTATAAGGCAGAAGCAAAAGCAACCATGGATGCTTTGGAGAAGAAGATTGACGACGGTATTGGAAGGTTAGATGCGAGTATCAAAGCTATGAAGGAAGAATCAGATGCGAAGTTAGATGCGAAGTTTGAGGAACTCAGGCAACTGATCTTGGGTACTGCTCCATCACAATCAACAAATGTGGATCATGTGCCTCAAATTACCAAGGTACCTGCAAAGACGGCCCCGTATGTACCACCAATAAGGCGAGGTTATGATGATATTGGGTTGGAATTGCATAATTCTAACGCTGAATCAAGCACTATGCTCTTGGGGAAAAAAACTTGAGGCTTAAGTCTTGGGATGTGGAAGGATCGAACAAACTCGAACCAGGGACAATGAATGACATGAATGGGGTGCGACTTAAGCCGTATACAGATTATGGTGTCTTATTTGTTGAAGGAATGCAACCTACAGGTTTTGGACGGGAATTCGGGGTGGACCCACAAGCGGCGACTGATAGGGACATGCAACACATTGGTGAACAAATTTTTGGTGCAGGGCTGGAACTTATTGTTGGGTTTGATTTAAGGGCTTTTGAGGGGCTTAATTGTTATCTAGGGAAGGGAGAAGAAAGAATAACTTGGAATCAAGGGATCAATCACCATCCATCAGAAAGAAAAGGGAATTATGGCCTGAATTCTTTTATAGAATTGTTTATTAAGAACAATCATGTGTTTCAACATTTTAGGCCTAATGATGACCAACATGAGAGGAGGGGAGCTCAAAGAAGAATTTGGGATCCCGGAATCACGTAGCTTAAGATTTTAAAAGAACACCTTGAGGACAAGGTGTTTTTGCGGGGCAGAGTAATGATACGATCCTGCAATAATTAATTATGGAAGTGATTTTAAATATGTATTAATAATAGTTGCGTCAGTTCTTTACGGGAAAGTACCGGAACCAGACGGTTTTGACCCAAAACTGTCGCGAGAACCGAAAAATTTATAATTACAAGAACCAGAAACCGGACTATGATTCTAATATTTGGTTTGTTTTCTAGTTGGTACCAGTTCAGTTCTTTTGTTCTTTGGTTTTGTTTACACCCCTACGTGAATACTTCAAACCTTGTCTCTGTATATAGAAAGAAAGGAAAAAACTCCCCTGGTATTCTAAAAAACTCCCGACCACAAAAGCCGAACTTCCGGAAATCTTCCTGTCTCTCTATATGACCATTCAACACATATGCATGTCTATCTGTCTATTTTCATTAAAAAATGAGTCTAACATATACATGAATACATTATACATGTGAGTTCATATGTGGCAAATACAAATCATATTTGTACACACCACATCACCACATGCAAAGTTGATTGACAACAAATAAACTCCCATTACTTGGTCGCTAATTGTCTTACGTATTATTAATAACATATAAAAAAAAGTCAACCACGCAACCATTATATTTGGCTTAAGGTTGGTTCATAATACATGAAGTGTTCATTCGTCAATTGTCATCATCATAACTCGTTTGAGAAAAAAATGGAAGCAGTTGCTATAGCGCTTCTCGTCTTCATATTCGTGGTGCTAGCACTTACGGTTTTGATCACACTATTATATAAAGGAGGCAGTTGTGATAATAATCTTGGCAGTCACCACAAGTATATCTACAGGAAATCGAAGATGGTCGGACAAATGGGCTCACACATGGAAAATGGAGTGTCATTGTCTGCAGATAATGGAATAGCTAACACGGCTGCAGCGGTGGTTTTTGTTGTTGGGAACACTGAAGGAGGTGGCGGTGATGGTGGTGATGCAGGAGGATAGGAAGAAACTTGAAGTTGAAATTAAAGTAATAAGGTAGCTTGTATATGTTGTATGTCAATTTTTATATATAATGCAAGATTACATTTGTAAGTAAAGTGTACAAGTTTTGTTGATTAGTGAAGATATAAACTAGCATCGATATAAACAACATTTTATCTTGTTCAAACTTGTGCATATGTGTGTGCCGTTTTTTTCATTAGTTTCTTATGTGAAATGAGGAGATCTAACATGATTATGTGATTCATAATCTCTGGAAGTAATAGCAAATTAAATTCTCAATTTATCCGAAACTTATCTTTCGTTTATCGCATATATACTAGAAACGCATTAAGCATCTAAATTGGTGGCATATCATTGTATAAATAAAAACAGAATAACCAAGTTATATATAGATCTTTTATCGCAAGTTCCTAGCTTGTGATTTGTTTTGGTGTCTATATAATATATAACTTCTCATTGCAGCCCAAGGCTGGTACTGATCTACCCAATTTGTTCTGCATATTGCAATAGAGACTACTTAATGATATAAATGTTGTGGGCTTTAAACAATGCAAATCACACTCACGTAGCAAAAGAACAATATTGGTAACGAAAAACTAACTTGTATAGAGAAATACTAATAAACACAGCATCTATACGTAGTTCAGATGACTAGCAGTCCATAGTCGCACTAGTGAGTCAATCTTTTTAAGTTTTGTTACGGTTAATAGTTACATGGAAAAAAACAATCATTTTTGGCAAAATGTGATGAAATTTCTATAGGGGCCTGGCTGAGACCGTCTCCCGCAGACTCCTGTTCAGTATTGGCAACTTGGTACGATGCAGCTGAAAAACTTAATAGGCTACCGCGTCTGGCTTCGCTTTTGTTGGGGAGCTCACTGCTTTTGGAGTAGTACTTGCAGCTTGCTGCTTTTTGTTCAAGCGGAGCTCGCTGTCTACTCCACTAGTATATAGACAACAATAGCGCCCTAGATTTGCCTTTCGCGTAGTTCATTGAACCTTCCAACTTCACTCCGTGGCCTGTGCTAAAGAAGTGTGTCTTAGCTAATTATCGCTACAACTCAGCATGGGTAGAGCTTGGTTTTTGACATCAAAAGGAATGATCTTGACATCAATTAAAACTAATTTTATTCAATACCAAAGTCAACAAACTGGTTCTATAGTTTCAACCTCATTTACATGCATGATGCAGAGCTTTAGATCTGAGATTAAAAAAATATATACTCCCTCCGTCCCATATTAAGTGTCCACAATAGAATCTTTAAGGTCTTTTTTCATCAACTTTGACTGTAAATATTTGTGTTTGTGTTATATAATACTTAATGAAAATTATATCAATGAAAAATACATTCAAAACTCTATCAATTCATATATTTTGCATCAAGTATCATATAACATAAAAAGAAATAATTAAGGTCAAAGATGAAGAAAAAAGACTTAAAAAAGTCAAACTGGACACTTAATGTGAGACGGAGGTAGTATATCTTTGACTTCAGACATGATTACAAGATCTTTGACCTAAAATATTAAATTTCTCTCACATATATGTTGAAGAATATCAAGCTTCAAAACTCACACTCAAACTCACGAATACGTATGAGAAATGAAACTTGCAGAAGATTACTGATATTCTTGTGTTCTATTTATTGAATAAACCTATGCTATTTATAGCCTTTACAAGAAACTGTTTAGCATACAAATAGGAACCCACTATTACTAGCTAAACAACAGGTAAACATGACCTACTTTCTACTCAACGTGCAAATGCACCTACACAAGATTCGGTCAAACACCTTTTACTGATCATTCAAACTATCCTTAACTAAATTATTAACTAGTAGAAAGATAAAGACTTGTTTAATAAAAGTCTAGCCATGCCATGCATTGCATACATACGTGAACCCGACTTATAACCGATTAAACCCAACAATCACCCCCTTAATCGGTTATTTACCCGTCCATTCACAATAGTCTTCATCACCTTCTTTTCGAACATCTCGATTATCGACCTCTCCCGGACACCCGACCTCCACCTCGGCCACGTCCAAAGTCACTAGCTTCAACCGTTACAACACTTGTAAACATGGTAACAAGGCATATTATGAACAAAATAATTACATCAAATAAAAATACCTTTTAAGGCATCTATTATTCTGTAATTATCTATTATAATTATAAATATTCATATTTTTATTATTCTGAGGGTCTTATTTATTGAGTTAATCATCAATTTAGATTTTTAAAATTGGTAGCCATTTTAACAAATTAAGAGTTTCCATAGTTTAGAAAAATCTATGGAAAAACAAAAACAAAATGCCTTGATTCAATTAATCTCTGATATATCTATAGATTTCTTACAACTATTATTAAATAAACATAAAAATTATCAATAAAATTATCGAAAAAAAATAAATCTTCTTAATTATATAGTCCTCATATAATCAAAATCATAAAGCAAGTTGAACAAGAACTATCTTATTAATCTCCGTGGAGACGTTCATACCATTCCACACTTCTCCAGGACGCACGACCTACCTCCCCGGCCACGACCAAAAAGCCACCGATTGAACTTCCACCTCCGCAATGTTCACACCGTTTTGCTTCTCCATTCTCTTCTTGTCTTGACAACCACACCTTTGCCGATCAATCCTATTCCGTGATATTTTTCCACCAATGAAGAAAACAAGGTTACCATTGTGAGAACCCGTATTTTTCGGGTAAATATTTTATTCGTTAATCCTATATTTTTTTCAAATAAAGTAATATTTCTACTTTTACTTTTACCGTGTTGGTAAATTTAGCGTTTATTACTTTATCGATTTTGGTGAAAATCGTCGGATTTAAGCAAAAAGTGCTATGCGTTAAAAATTTAACCGTTTTGAGCAAATGAGAAATCAACGACTCCGTAATTGGGCCTCGAGTGCCAAGACTATTTTTATTTATTGATAAATTGTCTTTTTATAGTTTACATGTGCAACCGAGTTAAATTTGCGTTTTTAGGAAAAGTGTCGGGCTAGGACTAGTTTTAGGGCCCGATACTTATGGGTTTTATTAGTTAGGAAGAGATGGGCCAAAAAGCCCACCCCTCCCTTTTCTTTTCTTGCTGCCGAACCAAAACAAACACCCCATTATATTATTTTGTTAAGTTAAAACCATAAAAACATTACCTTATACAAATTGAAACTCACACACACAATATAAAAGTATAAGAGGCAGTTTTCTCTTTCCCTCTTTTCTTTGTTTTCTGCCATCGAAACCCAGGAAATCATCATCATCATATTTTTTTTATAAACCCTCTTCCATTATGAATAATATCACTAAATATTCAACCCTTGTTCATCCTATGTCATAAAATTCTCCATGCAATTAGTTTAAGAAAATCAATATTATTTAAGATTTGAAAAATCATAAGGGTTTGATCTATTTTGAAGGTTCAAGACTTGCTAAAAAGTATATTTGGGTGATTATTTGCAAGATTGGAGTTACAAAAGTTAAGGGTTTGGCTTGTTGGGTTGATTTAAGCCGCAAACATACACACCCATTTAGGGTTGATGTGTGTTTGATCATCATCTAGTGAAAACCTCATTGTAAGTATCATCACTTTCTTGTTATTTTGATTAATTAAGGTTTTGTGTTCATGTATTGTGATTTATTAGATTTTAGGGACAAGTATGTCCATAAGTTGGTTGAATATTGGTTGATTATGATTTTTAAGAATTATTTTGCTGGTGAGATGATTGTGATCATTAATTGGTATTTTGGTTGGCATTGTTGAGGTTTAGGAGTAGTGGTGTTAGGCGAAACACTAGAAATTTGGGACTGTTTTGATAGCAGCAGATTGTCGAGCCATTTTCTCAAACTTTTTGGCTTGTGCCTACTGAGATAATTAGATATCTGAAAAATAGACATCTAGGGTTTGAAGTGGTGAATTGGATGGCCTCATATCGACTTCGGATGAGGAAGATATGGCCAAATTACGGCGGCGAACCAATTATGGACATACTGATTTGAAAGTGTTATTGTTATAGATTGGCATACTTAAAAGTTGAGTTTTAAAACAATTTTGATAACTAGACCTCATAAGATAACTTCTCCAAGTGGAATCAACCTCATAGCTATCACGGTTTAGGATTTATAGCCGTTATACGAAAATTAGTCAGTTCTAACCTTTAATTAGAAAACGTGTTAATCTCCAGGTTTTTGAATTAAAAGTTGGATTTTTAAAGCATGGACCTGTACTAGACATCTTAGGGAATCTCCAGAAGTTGTCCTTACATTCATTACTATTTTAGTTTAGGATTTATGACTAAAACGACAAAAGTAAGAAATTCAGTCCATAATATGTTTTGACCTTCAGTTATTAAAAGTTAATTTCCCATTGATTGGTAAATGAGTTGGATGATTGGCCACATGTTTTGAAAACTAGACTCATGTGGTTTTCCAGGGGAGAAAACCTCACATTCATATCTATCATAGATAAAACGTTTCAGTTAGTAAATTGGACTTTTCTCTTAGATGGTAAACAATTGGAATGATTGGTTTAACATTCTGGAAACTAGACTCCAAGGGCTTTCCATAGGTTCAAACTTCAACCAGAATCATATAGTAGGCCACGAACTATAAAAGTGTTATTTCATGTATGAAACTTATAGAGATTGTAGGATTAACCTACTTTTTGTTATAAATGGGTTGATTCGGTGCTTTGTTATTTAAAACACCTTTTGATAAATATGTCAATGGCTGCCCTTGATTGCTTATATATCTAATTACAAATTCCTAAACATATTCAATATTAAATCCAGAGATGAGTAGAAGTGACGATTAAAATTCTCAAAGGTGTACATATTTGTTATTTGATTGCAATAAACATATCATAGTAGCGAGTAATTTGGCTATCAGTTACCATACCTCTTTCGTAATTATGGTATAAATTGTCAATTTGACAAGTTTTTTACAAAGAATTTAAAAGAGTATTAGGTGACTTGGACCTTGGGAAACCACAAATAAGGGAAAATTAAGTCCAGTTTATAAAGCAACTAAAAAAAGTAAATCACATGCTCGCTATGTCCTAACCTAAATAATATTACTAGGCCAGTGCATTCTTAAAGTGATATTGCTAATAAATAAGTAAAGATTACATCGTTTATTATGAATTGTGTAGGGAAGCGTAAAAGCGGTGTCTTATGTAACCAAGTGACACGACATATTACCAAATTCTCCAATGTTACACATGTTCATGAGAAATGTATTGATTGGTATGCTTTTGACTTTTGTTTATGAAATTAGTTGTTTTAAAAAACTGCTTGAGGATTGTTATTCCAAAATTTTTACTTTTAACAACATCGAGCAAATACATAATCCACATGAGCTAATATTTTTAAGAATTATGTGTGGGACGGTCTATGTTCTGCCGAGTTTTGGTAGGCAATCCCAAACACCCCAATGGGTCAAACTGGTATAGTGTGTTGGAAGTTGTTAAGCTCATTTGGAGTGGGTAATGCACTGTTTTTGAAATAACAATGAGCAAAGGACAAAAGAGTTGCTCACTATGTTCTACTCAATATGTTAACCCTGTTAACCCCTCATAGTCAATCCCTTTCAGCTGAAAGCCACTGCGTTTTATGAAATTATTTTTACAACAGCTTGGAAACCCTTCGCAAGCTTTAGCATTTGTTATCTTTTTACCTTGCTTCAAAAATGAGAAATAAATCCCACCAACAAAAAAAGATTAGAAATAGAGGTTTTTTGTTATGAACCTGACCAGACCACCACGTGATCTTTTATTGTAGGCGGAGAAATTGCATAGTTCATGACTTATTAAGGGCGGCTCTACAGATAATATAATGTTGCTCTTTTCAGGTAATGTTCTAATTCTGATCATTGTGCTGAATGATCATGGCAAGGTTTTTACGGCTATGAATTTTCCCCCAACAAGCCTTATAAACATACACTTAGGCTAAGTGATTACAATTTCGGGTAATCACTAATATTATAAGCCATATGTGATTGAAAATTGAATATTACAAATGGGAGAAAAATTTTGATTTCAGTAAATGAAGTCCATGCTAAGTTGTAGAAAAGAACTTTGACAACATGACAATACCATAAACAGATTTAAACTTGAATTCAATAGTTTATGTTCTTTAGTCATTTTACTTTTTTTTATTTGCTTTTGGCTTCTTTGTTTTGTTGATTCCCATTGTATTTAATGGTCAAGATATATGAAATATAGGTCAATTGGGTTGCATAGGTAGTAGAGGTGCAAATAACATTAAATGATGACGCATTTTATAATTAGCGTTACTAAATTTGTCTTTGTTACGCGATTGTCGCAGGTTACTAGCCTTAATCTCAAGGATTCGTATGATGAGAAAGATATTTACATGTATAACATATTCATTGTCAAATTGCAGGTATGCCATCTTAGCCTTTTTTTCATAAGATTATAATCCATTTGTTTGAAATTGGGAATTATGGGAATTGAATGAGTTCTAAATTTAAGTTCTATAACAATATATAAGAATGCCTTCTTTTTTTTCTTTTTCTATACTATAATCCTAGATGAGGACAGTTTGTCTAACTTATTTTATCATTATACATCATACTGAAATTTTAGCTTATAGAATGTTTTTGTGTTGCAACACATACCTGTTTTGCCGTAGGTTCCATGGTATTACAGGTACTGCCAAAACATGTTCTAGAAGGAAAAGTTTGTAGAAATAAATGAAAATCCACGTGATTATTTTATTGCTGAAAGGCTCACTTCTCATTAGGTTGTGGGTTGCATCTTAAGTGTTGTGGAACTAGCTCGAGTAGACGAGTCAAAAAGAAGAATTTGTTTTGGAGAATTATCAAATTTAATGAAAAATTTAGGCATATACTTGAAGAACTATTTGTTATTCCCCTTTTTTCTCGCAATCAACTATATGTAATTTTCTTACGGTTTATAATAACATCAGTTTATTTTTATTTTTTTATCATTATTTATTTTAAAATCATTTTATCAAGCCTTATACTCATTTGTTGTGTTTAAAATAGTAAGAGGTTGGTTTCTTTTTTTCCAGTGAATTTTGGCGTGTTGATGTCTGAGACTTTGAAATGAGGTATCCCGACAAAATTTCCAAAAATCAGTTGTAGGTCCAGTTTGAAAAACGACTTAGTTCGCTACAACTCGAGCTCTGATACCAATCTGTAACACCCCAAAAATAGGATACGCAGCGGAATATAACATTTGGGGTGCTACTTCATAATACATGCACACGAGTCCTAGTAAATGCCAAAAATACGTTTATTAACAAATTTCATCTCATTAGTTTAAAAGAGAATCAGAGTCACAAGATAGGTCCCAAACTATACAAGTCATATCACGACTTTATTTCAAAAATGTTTCATTAATTTATAAACATATGTTCACCGAGCCTTATTTTTGATATCCGCGTTCGTCCCCTCCAAACAATCTTCAGTACCTAAACCGGAGAAAACATGCTTAATTCACTAGGTCAACTTAATGTTCGTGAATTCATAGGAGCTTTATTTAAATGTCTAATCTAGGGACCGCAAGACTTTCCTGTGGACTATGCAGCCCATGCAAACAATCAAGAATGTAATTACGGTTACCTAAGCTCATGACACCGAGCTCTGACATATATGAATACAATACCATAAAATATTGCCTACATTGCCGTGATGATGTTTCAACCTGTATAACATCCAAATCCGACATGATATATCGTTATTTCTGTTTCCAGTGATAGCTAGTCACCCGAACGGGGAGGTCAATCCCAAATAGATCTATCTATAATCACTCGCGCTTCCAAACCAGGAATTAACAGTTCATGATTCCATGGGCATTGTGGATTATCGCTTCTTAGGCAAAGCACTTTAATCATGATAAAATGTACCACTTACGTCAATTTGTAAAACAAAGGCAAGTTTCTCACCTCAAAACTCTGTAAATCTAATAAATTGTATAACATGGGGCTTCTGATAACTCACCTTGATCATCGATCAAGATCAATTAAAACCGAATAAATTCACAACGAAGCCAGCTACGATTCTCGACCACGACCTATAAATATGTTGCTCGATTACAATATGAATAAAGTATTATCAACGATTGTGTGCATCGTAGTACAACGTAAATATATGATATATCAGAATATATATATATAATATATATTATATATATTATATATAGACTATGTGTGTGTGGTTGTGTGTGTGCTGTGGTGTGTGTATGTTTACATACATATATGTGATGAGAAATCCACTTGCGCGTCCTAACCTTAATACTTAGTTTATTTTATATACTATTTTCCACTTGTACTACCCGGACTAACTATAACACTACCAGTAGTAACCATTATTATACTACCAGTACTAATGACAAAATCTATCTTCTACCAGGAGTAACTTACTATACTACCAGTGTTATGACTATAACTACCAGGAGTAACTAATATACTACCAGTAGTAATGACTATAACTACAGGAGGAGTAACTATGAATACATAATTCCTAACACACTTAATTAAAAATCTTTCTATTTTCAATAAGTTTCCCTTTTTAGTAAGTCTCGACACAATATTATGTTCATAATAATATTTATTCACCTCGTTGAACCTTCGACGCTTAATTAGTCATTAATCTCTCATAATGATATCACATTCTCGGACTATTACTAAAAGTTACGGTTTAGTACTTTACATATTTAGAATCGACCAACGGTCTCAAAATGTACTTACGATAGTAGGAGTAATCGATATATTTTAGTAATTGAAATCACCTTCACAACACGTGAACGTTTATTAAAGTCTTCTTTGACTTTTCACAGTTTTGAACTTTTATAAAATATATTTATTTTCTAAGTCTGACCCGACCAAAAACGACCCACTACATCCACCATTTCCACAGACTGGGTTCTAAAGAGATTCATGCGAAACCGATATTCGAACAACTCTTATTTTTTGCCGAGACCCGTAACCCAACAGAAAATGACCAAAATGCCCTTACCAGTTTCTGCCGAAAAGTATTACCAAAACGCATACCTGCGTTTGCGTTTTTGACCCGTTATAAGGCGTCTTTAACTCTAGAAAACCTCGCGGAAAAGTAAAACGTTATTTTAAACAACTTTTCAGTTTTGTCCGAGACCCGAAGAAATGATTGGAAATGGGCGAAACGCACTCGCATTGTCCTGATGTAGGGTATAATTACCCAAAAACAGCCAGATTTTGCCCCGCCTCTTTAAGACCTCCTGTTATCAATCGCCTTTTAGACTTAAAGAATCCGTGAGGGAGTAAAAACGGTCCTTCGAACGACTTTTCATGTTTCGGGATGAAGGCCGAAACGATTCAGTAAAAGTGCCAAAAAAACTTCAAGACTACAATTGCAAAGTACCTACATGAAGTATCTTAAAACTTATATTTAGGCTTTAAACACTTTTGAAAACAGCTTATAATAACTTAAAAAGGCTTGTGAAAGTTGGCTTAGTGAACCAATTAGCTTTTTAACACATTTTGACCTATTTTGGCCATTGACCCAAACACCCCTTTAAATTATAAAAAGTCATTTTAAGGCTAAAGACAGACTCAGAATACTTGTAAAAACACAAAACAAATTAATACTAAGGCTAACTAAGATCAAATAAGCAATTAAAACTCAAAGATAAGCAGTTAAAATAAGCAAGTGAGAAAAAGCAGTTTTAAATCAATTTAAAGCAGTTTTAAGTAAAAATATGACTAAATGGCAAACCAGTAATAAGTAAGCATAAATAAGCATTAAACAAATATAATAAGCAAAAACAAGCAGTAATAAGCAGATGAACAGTAAATAAGCTAAAAATTTGAAAATGAGAACTTACAAATCCCTTGCTCAAAACAGGGATAAAATGGCTCTTAGAGAGCTTATCTACAAGCTCTAGCTTGTTTAAAACAAGCTAGTAAAACCCTATAAGCCCTTCCTTTTCTGGCTTATCTTCCAACTGAGCTTTTTGAGTGATTTCTTTTGGTAAAAAGGCTTAAACTCTTCAAGCTATGGAAAAGCTTGATTAGTTTAAGTAGACAACTTAAGTACAAGGTAAAAAGAGCTTTTGTGAGTTTAAACAAACAATTTCAAAACATATAGTGCATTAACTTAAAAAACAGATTAACATAAAAACTTAAATTTCATTAAACTTGAATAAAACAGTACAATAAGCTAAAAAACTTTAAATATAAGCTGAAAAACTAAAAGCTAAAAACTAGATGCCTCTCAAAGGCTTACAATGCCCTATTTATATAAAAACTAAGTCTTGGGTCTTCATTTATTGTGTGGTTCTGCTGTGAGTAGAAAAGAGGAGTGTTTGTTGTGTAAGAGTGGTCAAGAACTCATCATAGCCATTTATTTTGAGTGTTCACCAAGTTCTTCAATCTCAACCATTGATTCTTTGTCATCTACCTTTGACGAATGGGGTTTTTGAGTATTGCCAAGGTGGAATTTGTTGTTTTGTGAGGTGGGGATGGATTGGAAGAGGGACGTTTTTGTTTGGGATTGTAGGGGTCTAGGGATAGTGATGGGTGAACAGGGGAATTGGCAGGAAGAGGTTTTAATATGTTTTAGGGATATACTGGGTAATGTTTGTGAAATGGCAACTTAGGTCCCTCATTTTGATATATGTGTTTGCATAGACAGTCCTTGTGGTGTAAATGGTATATGGGATTTAACAACTTCAGTCCCTGAAGTTGTATACGACTGTTGCACCCATAGTCCTTTGGGACTAACGACATAAAGGTTAAGGGTGTTGTGGGCTTAACGGTTGTTAACAGGGATTAGGCATCATATATTAGGCCGGGTAATGAAAGGGTTATGATTGGACCTTTTTTAAAACTTAAGGCTTATAAGTCTTCTAAATGGTATCTTAATGGGCTGTATGGGCGGAACCGACCATTAAATGGGTATGGGTTATAAAGAAACTTTGAAATGTACAGATTTGGCCCTTGTAGTTTATGGAAAGATGGATGGGCTAGGGATTTGGGCTTATGAATCCGGGTAAGGCCCAATTAGAGGTGAGGGGCTATTTTTGTACTTTTGTGAAACTTTGAGGGTTAAAATGGAATATTGTGGTTCTTGTTGACTTTTGTTGACCAATGATTGACTTTTCTTTGACTGGATTTGACTGAGGCTTGACTTTTCTGGCTTCGGCTTTGTACTCTTCTGATTCTCGTGTCCGTGCTTGCTCGTTTTTGACTGTTTTCTTGTGATTTTTGATGTATCCGTACCTGCACACACAAAACACAAATACAAGCATATTTTTGCTATTTTTGGTCTGTTTTGGGTTTAATTGGGTTATTTTAGGTACAAACGGATATGTGTATTCTACACTTATCACATATCTCTAACAATACTTTTCTAAGAATCATTTAGTTGGCAGCTGGTCAATTTCTTTTTCATATCAGTTCACACTTTTTAGAGTAATCATAGTTGAAAAAAAGTGATCATGAAAGTCATTAGTATTATTGTAGATGGGGCACTTCATATCATTCATACCACTCTATATCATCATTCTATCTTGAGTAGGAAGCCCATATCATCATTTTATCTTGAGTAAGAAGCCTTTCCTTTATGGCTACCCATAAAATGAAGGCATACCTTGGGTTGTTTTGAGAGAACCAAACAACATTCCTCCATGGCACATCACTATTATTACACCTCCAATCCATCCATACATTATTCACACTGAATTTAGTAGTCTCCCTATTACCCTTAACCCAGTAAACTTTGTCATCCTCATTAGATTTAAGTAAAGGAACAAGAATGTTATTGAGCATAGGATATCTATCACACCAACCATAAGGCCAACTCCAACAATTATTATTAATCATCTCAGCCATAATGGTATTGTCTTTAAGCCTTGCATCATACACATCTCTTCTTGTGATTATGCTACTTAGAGGTCCATCAGTGTAACACCCCCATTTTTATACGTCTCAACGGAAGGGTCATTTGGGGTGCTACGTCATAATATAACAACTCAGAGATCTCGACTATCATAGTTAATGATGACAGTTTTATTTAAAATATTTCTTTGATAACACTTGATGTGTTATTTGCTTTGTGATACGGATATATCTATTCCCTATGATCATTATTCGTTTGTACAATTAATTCACCAATCTTATTTAACATCCTTGTCATCTTGTTTCCTTGTTTAGCATTCTTGACATATTATTCCCATAATTAACATCCTTGACATATTGTTTTCTTGAAATATATCCCTTTCAATTATTGATAATAATTTCTTCGTTCGCATTGGTAAATTTCATGAATGACTCTACCGTCTTCCAAAATTCCTTACGTTCCTTTATTTTGACCGTTATAATAATTCAATATTCTTGACATTTACTTTTGTTTCCCATTATTATGATTAATTGACTCTTTGTTGGCTTATTACTCGTACAATTGACTTTTCATACTTCTTCGATTCATAATCTGTTTAAGCGAATCATCCTCTATATTACCGTTTTCATCATTATTACAATTTTTACGTATGTTCTTCTTACATACTCTCTTAAGTCATTGAGATGTTCGTATTCTATACGCTCGCGACATATTATATTGTTTCTTTTACACTTCATTTCATCTCTCGCGATGTTTGGACTATTTCTTTTTCTCCATGATTCCATCATTCCTTCGTTGTATTGATTATTTATTCTTCGCTACCCTATTTATAATCTCTCTTTTTCGATTCTCTAATCCTTAAATATTTAACTCGTTTTAACCTCTTTGTATTGACATCCACTTCTCTTATGTATTAATAATTCATTTGATCCATCTGTTCGTGTTGATTATCAACCCCAAATTTATATTCGATCTTGACACATATTGTCGTTTGATGTATATCCTAAAAATCATCAATATTCTCTATTAATTCTTTGTTTTCACTTGTTTTATCATCAACTGGGATATATCTCATCTTTTCATTTAAGTACTTTTAACCACTAATCCGTATCCACAAGCACCTTGTAGACATTTCATTTCTTAACCATTATTTATTTTATGTTTGTTTGCTATCTTGTTTGATTATCTTGCTGAACCCTTCAATCATGTTTGATGCTTAATCTAAAGATCGTAGACTATGAGGTCCAACAACTAAAGCAGAACCGTATCTCTATAATCAAAGTTCGTTGAAGCCCTCGACAAGGACCTGATTTCACCTAGGAACGAGAAGATCAATTCAAAGCCAAGTATCCGCACATTTTCGTCTCTACACCTTCAACCGTCGCTAGTTGAACTCTGAGGGACCAGAGTTCTTTTAGGGGGGTCGACTGTGAGAACCCGTATTTTTCGGGTAAATATTTTATTCGTTAATCCTATATTTTTTTCAAATAAAGTAATATTTCTACTTTTACTTTTACTTTTACCGTGTTGGTAAATTTAGCGTTTATTACTTTATCGATTTTGGTGAAAATCGTCGGATTTAAGCAAAAAGTGCTATGCGTTAAAAATTTAACCGTTTTGGAATCAAATGAGAAAATCAAACGACTACGTATTTGGGCCTCGAGTGCCAAGACTACTTTTATTTATTGATAAATTATCTTTTTATAGTTTACATGTGCAACCGAGTTAAATTTGCGTTTTTAGGAAAAGTGTCGGGCTAGGACTAGTTTTAGGGCCCGATACTTATGGGTTTTATTAGTTAGGAAGAGATGGGCCAAAAAGCCCACCCCTCCCTTTTCTTTTCTTGCTGCCGAACCAAAACAAACACCCCATTATATTATTTTGTTAAGTTAAAACCATAAAAACATTACCTTATACAAATTGAAACTCACACACACAATATAGAAGTATAAGAGGCAGTTTTCTCCTTCCCTCTTTTCTTTGTTTTCTGCCATCGACATAAACCCAGGAAACCATCATCATCATATTTTTTTATAAACCCTCTTCCATTATGCACAATATCACTAAATATTCAACCCTTGTTCATCCTATGTCATAAAATCCTCCATGCAATTAGTTTAAGAAAATCAATTTTATTTAAGATTTGAAGATTCATAAGGGTTTGATCTATTTTGAAGGTTCAAGACTTGCTAAAAAGTGTATTTGGGTGATTATTTGCAAGATTGGAGTTACAAAAGTTAAGGGTTTGGCTTGTTGGGTTGATTTAAGCCGCGGACATACACACCCATTTAGGGTTGATGTGTGTTTGATCATCATCTAGTGAAAACCTCATTGTAAGTATCCTCACTTTCTTGTTATTTTGATTAATTAAGGTTTTGTGTTCATGCATTGTGATTTATTGGATTTTAGGGACAAGTATGTCCATAAGTTGGTTGATTATGATTTTTAAGAATTATTTTGATGATGAGATGATTGTGATCATTAATTGGTATTTTGGTTGGCATTGTTGAGGTTTAGGAGTAGTGGTGTTAGGCGAAACACTAGAAATTTGGGACTGTTTTGATAGCAGCAGATTGTCGAGCCATTTTCTCAAAATTTTTGGCTTGTGCCTACTGAGATAATTAGATATCTGGAAAATAGACATCTAGGGCTTGAAGTGGTGAATTGGATGGCCTCATATCGACTTCGGATGAGGAAGATATGGCCAAATTACGGCGGCGAACCAATTCTGGACATACTGATTTGAAAGTGTTATTGCTACAGATTGGCATACTAAAAAGTTGAGTTTTAAAACAATTTTGATAACTAGACATCATAAGCTAACTTCTCCAAGTGGAATCAACCTCATAGCTATCACGGTTTAGGATTTATAGCCGTTATACGAAAATTAGTCAGTTCTGACCTTTAATTAGAAAACGTGTTAATCTCCAGGTTTTTGAATTAAAAGTTGGATTTTTAAAGCATGGACCTGTACTAGACATCTTAGGGAAGCTCCAGAAGTTGTCCTTACATTCATTGCTATTTTAGTTTAGGATTTATGACTAAAACGGCAAAAGTAAGAAATTCAGTCCATAATCTGTTTTGACCTTCAGTTATTAAAAGTTAATTTCCCATTGATTGGTAAATGAGTTGGATGATTGGCCAAATGTTTTGAAAACTAGACTCATGTGGTTTCCCAGGGGAGAAAATCTCACATTAATACCTATCATAGATAAAGAGATATGATTAAAGACAATTGATTAAATTCTAGAAAGTAAGTTTTCTGTTTTGAGTTTCAGTTAGTAAATTGGACTTTTCTCTTAGATGGTAAACAATTGGAATGATTGGTTTAACATTCTGGAAACTAGACTCCAAGGGCTTTCCAGAGGTTCAAACCTCATGTTCATAGCCTTAATTGTTTGAGAGCAATGCTCTCATGAATCTGACCCAAACCAGAAAATAGACTTTTACGTCTAGGAATTTGAAAATGGTAAATTGTGTACATGGACATTTGAGATAGGAATTGAGTATCGACACTTAGTAGATGCTTAATGGAGTATGTCTATAGGTTATACATCCATATGGATTAGAAAAATACTTTCATTTTGACCAGACTCGGTGTTGCACATGTCTTGCATTTTTGTAAACTAGTTATTGAATAACTATACATAATTCTTGGAATACTTTATAATATTATGTCGCGACTTATGATATAGGTCCGGATAATTCTCAGACATTCTTCTAGTTGGTTTGATTTTTCTATTGCTTCCTCTCTTCCTTATAACGGTGAGTTCTGGCCCACATTTTTTTTTAATGGTTTTTTATAAACTGTTTTCAGGGTGAGAATACATGCTCTTTTTACTAAGTAAACTTATTGATTTCTACAACTTAAACATTACATGACTTTTTTTACTAAAGCTTGATTTGCTTACTACATGATTTGAGGTCATTGAATACCTATATATGGAACCGTGAGTTTTGAACACGTTACTTGTTTTACTTTTGGACACAAGTGTTTACAAATTGTATGCTATCTGGATTAATGCCTGAATATTATTGCATAAGTTACCTTCTTGCCATTAAGTCCCTACTTATTCATGAGACGTTAATTGCTTTTTAGTTAGCTGCAAAATGTTATGGGTAGATCTATCGGGACTGACAATCCCCACCTTTCTTTGGGGTCACAAGTTGATCATGGTGCATTTAACATTGGGAGTACTTTTAGGATGTGGGCAAGCATCCTATACATTTGGGGCACAAACTTGTTAAGGTTTCGGGGTCATAAGCTTAGTGCAATAATATATGTTTTGGACTATTGAATGTATTTCATAGTCTACTATTACTTGAATCTTGTGGCCCACTACTGAACATTTCTTAATTTATTGAATCACTACTTGGATTTCAGAAATAATACTTTGAAATGTTGCAATGCCACTTTTCTTAGTGAAATATTACTTGATTTATTTAAATACTATTTTTACTTAAACCTATGAATTCACCAACATTATTGTTGACGTTTTGCATGTTTAATCTCAGATTTCAGGTACAATGCTCGGAGGGAAGTCGCACGGATATGTAATCGGATACTCTACATTTTATACATTTGATTAAAAACTTCTTTGAAAATACCGTGCTTTGTAAATTCTTTTTCTTATTTACATTGAGGAAATTTTTATCTAATCTATATAGCATGTTTGAAAACGTTGTGTCATATTTTAAAACTGTTGGGACCTGTTTGCAAACTCTGATGTTATTAATGTGTTGAATGTGAAATATTTAAAATATATTTTATAACGTCTCTTTTGAGGTCGTTTTCCATGACTTGTACTTTGTTCCATGACGTGGCACCCCCAATGATACCTTTCCACTGCCAGTCCGATTTTGCGGGGTGTTACAACCATCACTTTTACCGTCTTCTAATACCTGCAACACGAACCGAACTCAAAGCCCACTGCTTTGATTTCCTCCCGCTCGTCTTTTCCGCACCTTTGGTTAATCCCACAAACAAATGATCAAGGATGGAACCTGTGATCACAACATCACAGCCCCTGATTGCAGTCAATAGTATGCGCGTATAACAATACCAAAGTATAGAAAATTCCCAAGTTACCCTTGAGGAAAATTCACACAAAAATATATCACACGTTTAACCGGGAAGTATGATTCCCGGGTCGTTAAGTCCCAACGATTGTGAAATTGATATCCTCGTTTTCACTTGGACAATGATTTGAATGGGTTTAAGAGATTTTTGATTGACTAACTAAATTCTACAATTAAAAGCAATTAAAACTAATAAATGAAAACAATTAAACAACTAGACAATTAAAATTAATACGAAAATTTAAACAAACGCGACATTAAAAACCTAAATTACCAAAAATTAAACCTAAAAATTATTTTTCTACTTTTTCTAACTTTAAATGACTAATTAAAAGTGAAATGCTAAGAAAATTCTAAAACGAAAGTGATTTAAGCTAAAAACGAGAGAAAACAAGAACGGGGATGAAATCCCGTTCTTTAAAAAGTGAAATTGCAAAATAATGACCCTACAAAAGTAATTCTATTTTTCCTAGATAAAAAATGATAAAAGAAAATTTTAGAAAAAAGAAAATTATTTTTTTGATTATTTTTGTATTTTTTATGAATTTTTAAAGTTTTAAACTAAATTAAATGTTTAAAAATAACAAACGATAATGAAAAATTACGAAAAATTCCCAAAAAGTCCTAAAAGTGATGAGAATCCTAGGAAAAGGGTTGAGGGTGTTGAGGTCGGGGGTTCGAGTCTTGCTCACCCCCGATTTCCACCTTTCCTCTTTTTTTTATAAAAACTTAAAAAAGCAAAGTTTTAGAAAAGCTGAAAATAAGCATTTTTAATAAAAGAAACTTTTTACGAAAAGCACTAAATAAGCTGTAAATCGCTTAAAGAAATGACAGAAACTACTTAACTACTTTTTTGGCTTTTAAAAGAATTTTTAGAACTTCACAAGCTAAAATAAGCTAAAACCTAAGAACAAAAAGCACTTCTAAGACTAAAGTTAACCTAATAAGCTACTAGAGAATAACTAATAAGCCTGAAATCTCCAAATAAACTCAAACAGTACTGACTTAGTGTTAGTACTGCTAAGCTTTTACTTAAAGCTCAACTAAGCTACTAAAAACTAGACAGGGCAAAACAAGCTCTTGGGAAAAGCTTATATACTCTTCTTAACCTAATAAGTTATAATGCTCAAAAATAAGCACAAAGTAATAATCCATAAGCTGAAATTCACAAATAAGCATTTATATAAAACTCAAAACCAAACAATCCCTTAGCTCACTTTGAGCAATTAAGCTAGGAAATGAGCTTTTTTAGAAGTAAAACTTGCTTTTTCAGTTA
>BQNB010066941.1:0-29387 GCA_026074375.1 Tanacetum coccineum | reverse complement strand
GCAGTTTTTGTCTGTTTTTGGTCATTTAAGCTCGTTTTTAGAGGTAAAAGATATGTGTAATTAAGCACTTATCAGCGATTCTTATGAGAACATCAAGTACGTTGAAGCATCACCTCTCAATTTGGAGTACGATAGTTTAGAGGAGGTGAATGAAGATCAAGAAGAGAAATAGTTTGACTTAGAAGATATTTTTCAAATCCAAGACGTTATTATTCGTGAGAAATTATTAAACATCCATCGTCTTATTACTAATATCGAATCTTTGAAAAATAACCCCACCCCTGATTATGTGTTCAAGTCTCGCTCTTCATTTCCTATTCCCATCGTGGATAGTGATTCGTTCTTTAAGGAGTCGGATACTCCTTTTTCTCATTTGGATAATTCTTTACCTGAATTCGAGACTTTCAGCGATCATACGGAATAGACGAGAAGTGGCAGTACCACTACTCATGCTAATAACTCTCTTCCTGAGTATGATTCGTTTCTTCTTGAGGTTGAGCTCGATCAGGGAGGGTTGAATAGCGTTGTTATTTCTGATAATTAAAATGATCCTCTTTTGGAGCTTCCCGAGTTTGAATCATTTCACTTTGATCTTTATGATGATCCGTTATTTCCTCGTCCTCCTCCAGAACCACCGGATGTTGAGATTAGCTTAATTGTTGAAACCAATGCACCAGTTATAAACAATGTTGGTGAGATTAATGTTGAAGATGACGATTCCTTTACATTTGTCATTCAGACTTTTCTCCCATTTCTCACCTACCCTAAGGTTTCTCATTTACTTTCCTCCACCCAAAATGAGGATACCATTTTTGACCCCGGTATCTCCACTTAGAGCCGGTGGCCTCTCATCAGGATGGAACTTTCATGTGCTTTAATGTTTGTCTAAACATTAATGAAAGCCCGATTGAGATTTTCTCTTCCATTTACTCTCCCTAAGGATGAATTAATTCGGGGATCGAGTCGAGCTTGCGACTCGGTGACCAAAAACAAGCCGCTTCGTGGGAGTTCACCCTATGCTTATCCTTTTCTAGTTTTCTTTCTATTTCAAATGTGTTGTGATGTGTTGAGGCTAGTCTCTACCGTTTTTCGTTGTTTGTTGTTTGTTGTGATTTTTGTAGGATTGAACCAACAATTTCTGAAGCTTCTCGTGTTCGGTGTTGTGTCCCGTTTCACTCGAGCTTCCTATCCTTTGTTTGAAATTAGTTTGGGGAGATCCGATATCCTTTCATCATGATCGATTCGCGTTTATCTTTGCATAATTCATAAACGGCTTAGATTTTCGTAGGAACCCGGCCTTAAACATTAAAGACAATGTTTCATTTTAGTTTGAAGAGGGAATCTATCGATTTGATGTTACCTGTAATATTGTTTTGTTCTCACGTACCCGTTTTTCCACAAAAAATAGAAAAAATTTTAAATTTTTAAGATCTTATTTGTTGGAAAAAAAATAAAAATAAAAATATATTAGTAGTTGATAAAAAAAATAAGTGTTAAGACACGAATGTAGGTTTTCCGTTGGTAAGAATTAAAAGTAATTTTTGACCCGATAGAACGTGTAGAGTTCTAGCTTTCTCCCTTAACAATTAATGATGATAGTTTGTGCTAGTCTCATGTAGACTTTAAACATGCTAGACTTGAAATCATTAGTAAATGAAGACTTGTGCTAATCTCAAGTAGATTTTAAATATGCCGAGTTGGATTTTATATAGGCTAAGTATTTGCGAATTTCTTTATTAGAGATTTTAAATTGCAAAGAATAAGAGATGATAGTGTTGATTACGAATTAGGATGCTAAACAAAGTTTATTTGGAAAACTTAAAGGCTTATAAGAATAACTTGTGGTTTTTCTTCCCCGAAGTTTTTAAAATGATTAATTATACGTGTTCTCTTTAATTTTTACAAATTAGAGTTTTACTCTTAAAAGTCTAATCAACATATTTAGAGAAAAAGCTTTATCGATAATGAAGTCAAACATCGTTGGTAAATAAGAATTTTAGTTCAAGTTTATACTTTGGTTTTCTAAAATAAATTTTTTTCTATTTGCAAAAATAATGTGTTGAATTAATTAACTTAGTTATCTTTAAAAAAAATCTATAAAAATGTAGTTGGTGAATAAAAAGGATGCAAGTTATAAATCCTTAGTGTTAATTAATATACAAACTCCATCGCAATAAAGTACATGGGCATTTGTCGGTTCGCTCCCGATGTGACATCGAAAGAAAGGGTGGAGGTTGTATATTTAGGGTTGGTATCATAATAAGTACACGAGCTCTTGTCGGAGGCGTGGCCGATGTGTCGTCGAAAGAAAAGTGATACCAATTCCTAGCCTAATAATGTAAATAGTAATAATAATGTTGCAAGTTAGAAAATAAATAGTAAAAGTTTCATTTTCTAAAACCAAGGTATTCTTTTGAACTAAGGTTTGCAAAAGTCTACAAGGCTTTTTTATCGGAAGTTCATGCGTTTCGATTAGTATTCTCCGGATGGGGTGTCAAAAGCCTTAGCACTTACCCGATGACGGTGGGATTGCTAGAGAAGAAAGTCATTCATGGGACAAGTGAACCAACGATGTCTTAGCTAAGGAGGTTTTTGTTTGCTTTGAGATGTGATCTTGCTAAGTGATTAACATATTAGCTCAAAAGGCCCATGTGTAAAGCTTGGATCGGATTTCCATCTATATACATATGTGGATTTATTGGTTTAATTTAATTTGAAACACACACCTAAATATATGATTTAGGTCGTAAAAGGAAGTCACAAGTTGTATTATAAGAAGTCTTAGCAATTGTGTGTGTGTATGTAATTAACGGTGATCTTATTTTTAAGCTTAGCATGGGAAAAGTGAAAAATCGGGGATGATGAAGTTATCTTTTAGACACTTAATTGTGTTTTTTGTTCTATGATCCTAAAAGTTACCAATGAGGTAATGAAAACAATACATTATGTCAACACAAATAAGTTGTAGTTAGGTAGTTAATTATCAAGAAAAATCATAAAAAGAGAAAAATCTTTGAAAATGGGAAATCGGGTGTTTTATAACTTGTAATCTCTTAACTCTCTCAACAAAAATCTTTGCTACTTTTCAAAGGTTAAGTTTGGGGAATTTTCGAGGTATTTGGTTATAAGGCATGTGATATTGCGTGAGGACACGCAATCGTTTAGTTTGGGGAATTTTGATAAGTGTAAAATACACATATCCATTTACGCTTAAAATAGCCCAAATAAACCCAAAACAGACCAAAAATGGCAACAATATGCTTGTATTTGTGTTTTGTGTGTGCAGGAACGGATATATCAAAAATCATAAGAAAACCGTCAAAAAGGGGCAAGCACTGACACGAGAACAGAAGAGTGTACAAAAGCCGGTAGCAAAGCCATGAAAAAGTCAACCCTCAGTCAATCAGTCAAAGGAAAAGTCAAATCTTGGTCAACAAAAGTCAACAAGACCCAAAATATTCCATTTAAGGCCCTCAACTTTCAGAAAAGTCCATAAATGGTCCCTAACCCTATAAAACCCTACCCGGATCCAAAAGCCCAATCTAAAAGCCCATTTACATAGCCCAACTCTCTTTTTATAAACCACAGGGACCAATCTTGCAATTTTCCAAACTCGATTTACACTATACCTTGAGACAACAAAAGAGAGGGACTGAATTTGTCAAGTGGCCAAAGTTTAAAAATGAGTTACCCGTTTTCAGTTGTAAAAAGGCGCGAAGAACAATTTACTGTTCATCGTCGTCCCAAAGTTTACCATTCACTCAAACGAAAGGGCTTTCTACAATTGAGGGGTACAGATGTCTATTCAAGTGAAGTACAATGAATTGGCAAGGATAAATCAGTCATCTCCAAGCTCTTAGTAGCTCACTCTCATGAGGAGGCCACGTCAGAGCAAGAAAAGCACAAGGGAGAAGTGGGATTTACTCTTGGATCACTCAGAGAAGTAACACAAGGTCACATCAAAGGAATTACACGCTGGCAATCCTTAGTTGATCAAACGGCTCAAAATCATTTGGCAATGATTAGAAGAATCAAGGGGTGGGATTAAAGGCAGGAGATGGGATTCATGAGGCCTTGAAGCTGCTTTGGCAGCTTAAAAAAAGGCTCAGCTCACACACGCAGAGAAACGACTTTCTTTTATACCAATATTATTTTCCTTTTCTAGTTTTTTTAAGAATTTAGTTTAGCTTAATATTGCTTATTGTAATTTTGTCTTTGAATATGTAACTTCTTTATGTATATGAATGAAATGTCTTTGGTTAAAATAAATCCTTTGTTTACCTTTCAAATTCTCTCAAGCCTTTTACTCAAAGCTCAATCTGTTTCAAAAAGCTTTAATAAGCTCTTCTCAGCTCTCAAGAGTCTCTAAGCTCTTGATTTGAGCTTAACCAATCTTAATATACCTAAACTTTAAAATAAGAAGCTTACCTATGCATTTTGGACTTATTGGAAGGGGAGCTTAATTTGGAAGAGCTCTCAAGGTCTTTTACCCTAGCTTAATTATAAGCTAGGGAGCTGGTAGATAAGCTCTAAAGAGCATAAGCAGCCTTGTTGAGCTAGGCAAATTGTAAGTCTTCTTTACTTTTCTTGTCATGTAAATTCAATTTAAATATTAATTCAAGTGCTTAAATTAGATTATTAATATTGCTTATTTACTTAATCTTGTCTGCTTAATATTGCGCTTATTTTGTTGGTATCCATTTACTTATTAATCCAATATTCGCTATCTGTTTAGCTATATTATTTTAGATCATAGTTTTATAATACCTTTTTCATAAAACCAAAAAAACCAAAATATTATAATAGCATAGTATACGGATCTTGATTTCTAGTTAATTAGTTTTAAATCATGTTTGTTAAGATAGTTAGAAAGCTTTTTAATCATCTGTATCATAGTTAACAATTAGAAAACTTCCAAAGTTTTATTAAAAACATGTCAATGAGTTAAAGGGTGTTTAGGGATTAAGCATACTTGACTATCAAAAGTCAAAAGTTTTTGTGTAAACCTTTTGAGACCAGTCTTTGATTTCATTAAAAACAATAGTAAAAGATTTTCCACAAGTTTAGTTTGTGAAAAATATAAAAAGTATGGCATATGTGAAGAATTCTTGCACCTGGGAATTTCTCATTGATTTTCACTGTTGCAAAATCTGATCTAAGTTTTAAAAGGTTATATTGTTTTGTATTTTTTGATCTTGCTTGTTCTTGTTTTAAACACTCTAAGAGAGTGTGTTTAGTGCAGTAGAGACCCTTTAGGTAACCTGCACTATAATTTTGCACTTGTGCAAAGTGCATCAGTAGGAACTAAGGGTTTCCTACTGTCACTTTGGCTTAATTTCAAGGCTAGGTGGACATAGGTTTTAGCTTCTAAGATTTAAGTAGAATTTAGATTAGTTATAGGTTAATATAGATTAGGACTTAAATTTTATTTTCTAGCTTATTTTCCTAGCTTATTTTGCTGTCAAAATTCAACTAAGAAAATCAAAAATACCAAAAACAGTAGGTAATTAAGTAGTTTCTTAAATTGTTAATTTTAGCTTAAGGTATTTGTTTTTATAGCTTAAATAGATAGTTTATTAGTAGTTGCATAAGTCCTCAGAAGCTCTTAGTCCAGTATTGCTTATTGAGCTTTTGAGCTTAATTGGTTTTTGTGCTTATTTCTTTGTTTTCTGAGTTTGCTACATTGCCCTTCATTTTCAGCTATAATCTAGTACTCTAACCTCTAATTTCTTTTCTCACCCAGTTTAAGCAACTCATAAGCTGTCCAGAACATCTTTCCTTTTTCATTTTGAGCTTATTTTGATCTTTTTATTAGCTTATTATAAAACCTTGAGAAAACCACTTGTTTCTGTAATCAGCTTATTGATAAGCTCTTATTGAGCTTATTTGTGCTTTTCAGCCCTAAGTGCTTTTGTTAAAATTGTTCACCTCCATCTTTCTCCACTTATGCTTTCTTTAAATTTTTATTTTAAGCACTTTTAAAATTCAAGTGCTTAATTGACTTAGGGGTTTAATCGGGATGGGCTCATGGTATTTTTGTAACTTTTAAAGTTTTAATTGTTTTCTCCGTAGTCCTTTTGTTTTGACACTGTTATCCTTAGGACTTGCATAGTTAGTCCCTTTATTGAGTATAGTTAGTTAAAGTTTCTATTTTTAATTAATAATTAAGTTAAAATTTTAATTTTAGTTTTTTTTATATTTTTTAAAAAGTTTAATAAAAAAAAAAATAGGCTTTTATTTTTTATAAATTTTCTGCATATTTTCTTTTTCTAGTATAATTTTTATAAATTTTTTTAGGCTTATATTTTTATTATTTTTAAGCTTTTAATTAGTATTAAATCTTAGAAAATTCATATCTTAAAATCTAAAAAGCCAAAAATAGTGATTCTTTTTTTCTAAAATTTTCTTTTTATTTGTTTTACTTAGAAAAATATAATTTCAATACCTTTCTATTTGCTATTGTTTATAAGATTTTAATTAGATTTAATTATTTTTTAATTCATAATAAATTCAAAAATAATCAAAAAAATGTTTTTCTTTTTCCTAAAATTTTCTTTTGTCCTATCTTAGGTTTAGAAGTTTGGTTTACATTTTTAGGAGTTAAATTTAGTTTACTTGCCTAATTGTCGCGTTTTATTTGTTTCCCGTTATTTGTTAAGTACTTTAATTGATTTTAATTGCTTGATTTTAATTAAGTAGTTATAGAAAACCCAATCAATCTTCGAACCCATTCAAATCAGTATCCAATTATCAAGCGAGGTTTTCAATTTCTCAAATCGTTGAGAAAACGACCCGGGAAATCATACTTTCTGGTAAACATACGTATATTATATATTATATATATATATTTTATAGAGTGAATTTTCCTTAGGGAATTTTCTTAATTGCTCTTGTTGAGGTATTATATATTAGTATATTGTATCCGCGTATCACATTCTAAAACAAAGCATATAGAGATTCACCATCATTTCATTAGAGACTCTTATGAGAAGAGACTGATTGAGATGGTCAAGATACATACAGATCATAATGTTTTAGATCTTCTCACTAAAGCCTTTGATGGTAAGCAGATTATAAATTTTAAGTGCAAGGAATTGGTATGCTTAATTGTAGCTACATTAGTGAGGGAGGTTTAACATTCATAACTACTATTCATGGGTTTATATCAAACTATGGATCCTCTCATGAATATCTCACATGTCTATCTAGTCTTTCTAGAGTAATTGTGATGAATAAGGCATGTTGTTGTATATTATTGACAGACATAGTTAAAAAATTTATGGCAATAATAATACTGCTAAGTATAATTTGTACTGCTAGGCAAAAGAGGTTGGGACACTAAGATACCTCAGTCTGGTGGTCCCCTTATAAAGGTTGGTGATGAGGCTGTCCATAAGGAGTTGGATGACAGAATGGAAAGGGCTGCCACTACTGCTTCTAGCTTAGAAGTAGAGCAAACTGGTATCACAATAGGACCCAATCCATGGCACCACTTATTAAGCCAAGTCCTTTAGGGAACTGTTCAAGTAGTGTCCCCAGGTGGCCAAGAAACCACATTGGGGATTAGATGCATCAACTAGTTAGGGCTGCAATCTAAAAGTCCAATGACCCACCTCTCTCAAAGAGTTAACACACTGGAAGTTGGAGAGGACAGTATGAACATAAAAAATTGAAGGCAGCCTTTGTAACAAAATTGTCTATATTTAAGAGATTTTTGGTGAGCATAAAAGAAGAAGAAGATTGAGCCAAAAACAGAAAAGAGAGATGTGGTTCTAAAAACAAAAGGTTGAATTGGTGAGTCAAAATAATTGAGAGATATTGTGAGTATAAAAACAGAAAGAGAGATTGTGATCTACATTGAATGAGATTGAGTTTAATACACTTGGCATAAACTTAATACTGCCAGTCTTAAGTTAGTACTGCTAGGCATATCTTACTACTGCTGGGCAAAGTTAGTACTGCTCGACTTAGAGTTAGTACTGCTAGGAAAATATTAGTACTGGTGGGTGACCGTTAGTACTGTTCAAGGCATAACAGAATTTTATTAATTCTTTATAGCCGTTGAGAATATTTCCGCCAACGGCCTAGCTTTAATAGCTTATAGGGATTTGACTAAATTGAAGAATTCCACGATCTTTCTATAAATTCATAGATTTCTTCAAGATAAGTACAAATCTTATTCAGTCGGTCTAATTACGAAACTTAAAAACTCTCTCTTATCTCAATTAACTCTACCAAATACACATACTTTCATCCATGATCATATCTCAGAACCCCTATTACACTTCTCTTTATCAATGGCAAATTTAGAGTTTTGTGACAAACACAACATGGTAGCATTTTTAAAGAAACCTACAGGAAGTACAAGAATTCAGTCATATATGGATTTCTAATACATACTCATATAGTAGCTCTTACTGAAAATCCTACAGCTACGTCTCTCTTATTCATCAATTTTGGGAAACTGCCTCTGCTACCACAAATCAAAATGGAGAGATGGAAATAACTGCTACTATTGATGGGAGACTCAAGACTGTTACTGAAGCATCAATACGAAGGCACCTTAAGCTAGAAGATTCTGCTGGTATAAACTCCTTACCTAATGCAGAAATTTTTGAGCAACTTGCTCTAATGGGGTATGTTTCTGATTCTGATAGCTTAACCTTTCTAAAGGGACACTTTTCTCGGCAGTGAAAGTTCTTAATACATACCATTCTTCACTGATAAGCCTAAGAAACAGCATGGGATCAATTTAGTAGCAACATAGCCACTGCCATCATTTGCTTAGCAACCAACAGAACCTTTAATTTTTCAAAATTAATTTTTGATGGCATGGTCAAAAATGTGGCAAGTGCATCTAAATTCTTAATGTATCCACGATTTATACAAATCTTTCTGAATAAGCACAAGAGACTCCTCCAATCCCACAAAAAGACTTATCCTGCTCCCACCCTTACTCAAAAACTATTTAACAATATGAGAAGAACATCCAAGGGATATACTGGGGTGGACACTGCATTGTTTCCCACAATGCTTGTTCAGGGTCAGACTTTACAGGGTGAAGGATCAACAATCCCAGTTGATTCCCAAAACACACCCACAGTTGCTCCATCAACTTCACAACCAACCTCCACTACACCAATCACTACACCTGAAACATCACCTTCTAAAATCACATCATCACCATCCTTGTCTTCTCCCACACAACAATCCCCACCATCCATGCACACCACTCATGATGCAGAGGAGCCTGCTACAATGCCCCATGATTCACCTCTCCAAAGGGTTCAATCACTTGGACGTGATGAGGGCAGTATGACACTTTCTGAATTGACGGTTCTATGTACCAATTTGTCAAACAAAGTAACAAGCTTGGAGGCAGAGTTGGCACAAACCAAACAAACTTATGGTACTGCTCTTACAAAATTAATCAAGAAGGTAAAGAAGTTAGAGCAGACAGTCAAGTCAACTCAAGCTAGAAGGAGATTCAGGATAGTTGTTTCTGATGATGAAGAAGGTCTAGAGGATCCTTCCAAACAGGGGAGGAAAATTACAGAGATTGATCAAGACCCCTCTATTTCATTGGTACAGGATAAAGGAACATCATGGATTCAAGAAGATATAGAGATTCAGGAGAAGATTAGTGATGATACTGAGGTAGTGCTAGAAGAAGAAGAGCCTACTGAGCTTGTGGAAGATCAAGGTAGTGGTGAAAAAGGAGAAAAAGAAGTTAGTACTATTGGTGCAGAGCATAGTACTGTTATTCCAGAAGTTAGTACTGCTGCTGCAAATTTGGTATATATAAGAAGGAGTGCACAGAAGAAGAAAGATAAAGGAAAAGCAATTATGGAAGAAGATGAATCTGTTCAGAAAAAGACTAAGAAGCAGCTAGAGAAAGAAAGCTTGGCATGAAGAACTATTAGAGCTGCAAGAACAATGATGAAGAGGAAAGACAAAGGAATACAAGGGAGCAGAAATAGACTAAACAGTTACATGATGAGATTAACAAAGCAACACAAGACCAAAGAAGCAAGAAGTTGTAACTGAAGCTGATCTACACAATGTTAATTGATGGAGTGAATCCTGCAGTGAATAAGATATCTGCACTCCAAAATAAAGCATTTTTTTATACCTGAAGTAAGGAAGAACATGTGCATGTACTTGATTAATCAGGAAGGATACAAGATGAGACATTTCAATGGAATGAGTTATGAAGATATTAGACCTATATTTGAAAAGGTATAGGGCAAATTCATTCTTTAGTACTTTATTAGATTCTGAGTTGGAATTCCAAAATTAAAAAGGGCAGAACCTTTTAAGAGACAATCATACTGAAAGAAAAGAAAAGAGATGATATAGCAAGCCTCGCTGAAGGTAAAAGAAAGAAAACACTTGCAGGAAAAGAGCAAGTGGGAAAAGAAATAACAAAGTAAAAGGTGCCAAAGACAAAAGACAAATATGAGAAAGGAGAAGGAAAACATTAAAGCCTATTATGGATCTGGTTCCAAGAGAAGAATTTGATAAGGAAATTAGAATCTTATCTACTAATTACCCATTGTTTGACTGGAAGACATATGTTCTAGCAGAAAACCTTCATGTATTATCAAATCTTCAGGGATTGAAGTTCCAAGAATTACAAGATCTTCAGTGAGATGCTTGATGATTTTGACAGACATGATGTATTAGACATTACCAGGCTATTTAAAGTGAGGTATAATGACATCAAGTCCAAAAGGTTTTATACTTAATGCTTTGGGGAGATTGAAGACCCTAATTTTTGAGCGAAGAAAAGATGAAGTCTGAGAATCAGCAATGTATAATTTGATAAGCCAATACTATATGAAATATCATTAGAGAATTCATATTTTGTTGATGGACAATGGAATAGCCATTCACATGATGATTGAGAAGAAATATCCTCTTAATCAGGAAATGCTATCAAGGATGTTAAGTAAAAGATTGGAGGTTGATCATGAAAGTACAATGGCATATGAACTTCTCAGGTTTATAAGGTCACAAGTACAGAAGTAGAAGAATGTTTGGAAGAATCCTCAACAAGTGTAGTCTAGAAGATTACTTACAAAAGAAACTTGAGATTTGAAGGCAAATCACAAGTTTAGGAGAGGATTGTTAGGATTCAAAGCTTTTACACTTAGTACTGCTAGTTATAGTTAGTAAGTATTCGCCAGTACATTATTAGTACTGCCATATAGTTTAGTCTGTTGTATACAGTTAGTACTGTTAGTTATATAGTTAGTACTACTAAAGTGATATGCATGAGTTATATTAGGAATAGATATGCATGATCACTTAACGCGTTTTGTAAGCCCATTAGGGTCTTTTTATATGTATATTTTTTCCTAAGTATATAAAAGGAACCCTACGGCATAGTTAGAGATATCAATTTTCACATCAAGTGATATAAGTTTTCATAATAGTTATTCTGTAACCTAGGCAGAATATTTGCAATCAATATATATTCAAAGTTTTGTTTACATTGTTCTTCTTAGTATTACAAGTTAGATTCCGCATAACTTGTAGTATTCATAATCATAGTTTCTCACATAGTTAGTTTGGATTTATCCAGGTTAACTAAGCTTTAACAAGCTAAGAAGATCTATTCATTGGGACTCACAATTCCAAACCAACCAAGACGCCGATGTTAACGGAGATCAAGCTCACTAAGGACGATAGAGCCGACTCCGTGGATAGCTCTAAATATCGAGGTAAGGGGGGGGAAAGGGGGGGGAACGATAGGTAGAATTTACTATATTTTAACTGCAAGTAGGCCCGATATTATTTTTAGTGTTTGCTTATGTGCTCGTTTCTAAGAAAATCCTAAGACTACCCATTTAGGTATATTAGAGGAACTAGTCACTTATGATTATGGTATCCAAAAGGAACCGGAATAGAAACTGTAGTTTATGCTGACTCCGACCACACGGGCGATTACGTTGATGGCAAAAGCACTAGTGGCGTTTGTACATTCATGGGATGTTGTTTAACATCTTGGTTCGCTAAGAAACAAAATGACCCTTGCTATCTCCACGACCGAAGCCGAATATGTCTTCACCGGAAAGGCATGTCAACAAGCATTATGGATGAAACAAGCTCTCATCGACTACGACATACGACTCGACGACGTTTCGATTATGTGCGACAATAAAGGTGCTATCGACTTAAGTAAAAACCCCGTATAACACTCTAGAACTAAACATATAGAAATCCGTCACCACTTTCTATGCGATAACGTCCAAAAGGGTAATATCTCTATCGAGAAAGTTGCATCCGAAGATAATATAGCTGATATATTTAATAAGCCTTTAAAACATAAAGTATTTAATTATTTAAGATTGGGATTAGGAATGATAGAACTTATCATGGATAGTGATCCTTCATCATCCTAAAAAATAATCGTAAGCAGAAACTCTAATGAAGTAATTATTCATTATTTAAAAGATGTTAATTCTCATTACAAGTTCCAATTACAAAACTTCCGATGAACATAATCGAGATTGAAATTTTACTAGATAATAAAAATATCAATAAAATGACCATAGATATCTTCAAAATCTACATGTATGGTCAATACATGAAATTACGAAATCGATTGAAAAGATTGCAACTCACACTTGTGTTGACGATGTTTTGTTGAGTCTAAATGTTCATAAATGATTGTGTTATTAGTAATGGTCAAATTATGCTAAAAGATAACACACTCCTAGAAGATCGACTATGTCCGGAATTTCATTCGAGAACTTCCATACAAGTGCACTCCTCAAACTTTGGGACGTTTGACTCCGAAAATTATATCACATACTCCTAATAGTATATATAACATACTTCAATTGCCAAAAACACAACACCATATCTCAATTTGCCTAAAAATCAACTCTGTCCTTTTTATGGACACTTGCGGATCACGGATCCACCATACGGAGATCCGTAGTGGTTTAGGTGGATCCGTGTGTCACAGATCGCGGGTAAATAATTGATTTTAAACAAATTGGGACCACAACAAGTATTAAACAAACACACTCATGAACTCAAATACCAAAACCCTCAAACAAACATAACTCAAATCGGCAATTGGAGCAAGTAATCTACAAGATCATCAACAAATCATCAATCTATAACAACTATTTTAAGTGATTTCATCTGATTTTCTATTTAATTTCATATCTAGGTATTGATTTGATCAAATCACATAATTTGGGGCTTTGAGTTTTTCTTGTTATTTTCATGCAATTAGAACTATGATATAACAATGTATAACTACTATAATACTCAAAAAGCATAATTGAAGCGATTCGCCAACAATCAATTTTTGACAAAAACCCAAGTTATGATTTTCACTTCTAGGAACTTTTCAAAACAAAGGTTGTTTAACTACATTGTTAATACAACGCAAAAACTTTTTCTTCATGCATTAAGACTCTTGAATGTATATACGAAGTGCTTAACTCATAAGCATTTTTTGTTCCATTCATCTTGAGCAATATCAAACATAGGTTGTGCATTAAGGTTTGCTTATTAGTAGTACTATAACTAATTTTCTTTTATTTGAGTCAAGCAAACCGCACACCCACATCAAGTCCACATAAACACACTTACATTGTATTTTTCGCTTATTGAATCATTATCATTTATAATATTTTCTCATAGAAATCACAATAAACTCCTTAGATATCCAATGTCATATGAAGACTTTGCAAACCGGTCTATACATGAGGGAAGAATCATTGATAACAACTTCAACACTCAAGTCAATCTTGAAGAAATATTTCCTATAAAAATGGTTTTCAATCCTTCTACCTCTTGGATGTGCTTCTGTGAATGTGCATGAATGTGAAAAGTGTCTCAAACTTAAGACTGAGCTTCTCAACAAAAAGGATTTCGTTGAAAAAGAGATTTACGATAAACTGTTCAAAAGTTTTACCACTCTTGAAAAACATTGCATCTCTTTAGAAGTTGATACTCAACTTAATCAGGAAATTTTTCAAAGGGACAATTCTGTTTCAAATCAAAGTGCTCCAAGTTTTGATCAATTGTTTGAATTAAATGAATTGAAAGCTCAGTCCCAAGAGAAAGACACGGTCATAAAGAAGTTGAAAGAGAGAATTAAATCTCTAAGTGGAAAAATGAATGAGGATAAGATTAAAAAGGACTTAGAAGAGATTGAAACAATAAATATTGAATTGGATCATAGGGTGTCAAAGCTTATTGCTGAGAATGAGCATTTGAAACAGACCTATAAGCAACTTTATGACTCGATTAAACCAGCACGTATTCGATCAAAAGAACAATGTGATGATTTAATTAATCAAGTTAATCTAAAGTCTGCGGAAATCTCTAATTTAAAGGCTAGTCTTCAGGAAAAAGTTTTGGTAATTACAGATCTTAAGGATGATTTAAGGAAACTTAAAGGAAAAGCTCTAGTTGATAACGATGTTACAAAATACCCTAGTGATCCAGAAATGCTTAAGATTGATGTGGAACCAATAACCCCTAAATTGTTAAATAAAAAGACAACTCACTCTGCCTATATTAAGCACACTCAAGAAGAAGCTATAGTTCTTAAGGATCGAGTTGAACATGTTAAATCAAAATATCCACTAGATCATTTCTTAGAATCTGCCTGTAGGTATGCTAAACTAATTCAGGAGTTACTTGCACACATCAGTAAAACCTGCCCGAGTGTCAACAATACTGGTGGAAAATTAGTGGTTGTGACCCAAAGAACAAGGACAAAAGAGTTAGATTCACTAAGCCCGTCAAATCCTCAGGATACACAATCACCAAAACAGCCTCTACATCAAACCTAGTTTCTAACAAACCTATGTTGTCTGCTGCAGGAGTAAAACCGTCTACTAGTGCTAGCGGATCACAGCCTTCAGGCAATACAAAGAAAGATAAGAATCGACAAACACCAAGTAGTACTCAGAAGAATAAAGTAGAAGCCCATCCTAGGAAAGTTGAATCTAGTTTAAAAGTAAAGACTGTGCTGTTAAACCTAAAGGAACTGCTTATTTGCAGTATTCCAAGCTTAATGCGATTTCTGAACTTAAATGTGTTAAGTGTAATGGTTGCATGCTTTCTGATAATCATGATTTGTGTGTTCTTGATTTTATCAATAATGTGAATGCTCGTAATAAATCTAAATCTGTTAAGCAAAGTTCAAAGAGAAAAATTTGGAAACTAACAAGAAAATTGTTTACAAATATTAGATACATCTGGAGACCTACTGGTCGGACCTTCACTATAGTAGGAAATGCGTGCCCTTTAACTAGGATTACCACAACTACCGAAGTACCCCTTAGGAAACCAACTGCTCTAGAAAATGAAACACCTAAGCCTGTTGTAACATTGGTTTACTCAAGGAAACCTAGGAAATCTAAAACTAATGTTCCTATTAGCAAATCTAAGGTTCTTAAATCTGTATCTGCTAACAAAAAGGAACCCAGTCAATCTTGGGGATCCATAGTTTCCGATGTTCCATCTTCCTCTCTTGATGAATGCAGGTCGTCCAAATTATTCTCTGGTATTTGGACTCTGGCTGCTCCAAGCATATGACCGGAGATCGCTCTCAGCTCACCAATTTTGTCAATAAATTTTTAGGTACAGTCAAATTCAGAAATGATCACGTGGCAAAGATATTGGGATATGGTGATTATCAGATTGGGAATGTTATGATCTCAAGGGTTTACTATGTGGAAGGACTTAGACACAACTTATTCTCCGTTGGGCAATTTTGTGATTCGAACCTTGAAGTTGCTTTTCGTCAACACACCTGCTTCATTCGTAATTTAGAAGGTGTTGATCTATTGACTGGATCTCGAGGCAACAATCTGTATACTCTGTCTCTTGGAGATATGATGGCGTCCTCTCCTATATGTCTCTTGTCAAAGGCCTCAAAGACTAAGTCCTGGCTATGGCACCGACGTCTGTCTCATCTAAACTTTGGTGCAATCAACCATTTAGCTAGACACGGTCTTGTTCGAGGTCTCCCTAAGCTAAAATTTGAAAAGGACCATCTGTGTTCTGCTTGTGCAATGGGGAAAAGCAAGAAGAAACCCCACAAACCTAAATCTGAAGACACCAACCAAGAAAAACTTTATCTTTTGCACATGGATCTTTGTGGACCAATGCGTGTCGCAAGTGTTAATGGAAAGAAGTACATCCTCGTCATTGTTGATGATTACTCTCGATTTACATGGGTTAAGTGCTTAAGGTCAAAAGATGAAGCTCCAGATTTCATAATCAAGTTTCTCAAGATGATCCAAGTGCGGCTTAAAGTACATGTCCGACGCATCAGAACAGATAATAGAACTAAATTTGTTAATCAAACTTTGCGTGAATATTATGAGAAGGTTGACATCTCTTATGAAACATCTGTTACTCGCTCTCTGTTAGGAATTACATATTTGATGATTATAAAACCCATAAACAGAAATGAAGAAAGAAGAAACAAAAGGAAACAAGATATGCTAAAGAAGGAAACAAGATCAAGATTAATGTTGATTGAGACGTTACAAAATCAACATTAATGTTGAAGATATAGATTAGTCAAACATTAATGTGATGATTAATGTTAATTAATTAGTTTCCTAATTGTATTATGTTTTCTTTTGAAATAATAATGACCCATTATGTAATAGTTAATTAGCTTTATTAGTAAGCTAGGGTTTCTTGTAACCTCCCTCTATTATATAAAGAGGGTAGGCGTCTAGGTTACAGGCATCCATTCATAGATAGTCTCTCCAATGAGAGTCTAAACGCATAGAAAGCGTGTGTAGTAGTTAGTAGTTAGTTTCTTTATTAATGTTTAATAAAGAAAACCTTATTAGTAACATGATTGTGTTCTTTATATTCCGCTGCGTGTTACAATCATTGTTATCATACCCTAGATGAGTCCTAATAACGATCTATGGAGTCATTATAGGATTCCACAATTGGTATCAGAGCCTCGTGGCTCTTGATCTAGGGTTAATAAGGTTTTCGTGTATAATTTTATTTTGTTTTATCAAAAGGCATATTTGCCAATTAGGGTTCTTAAGGAAACCCTAATTCGTTTAAAGATGGCAGCAGTCAGGCAGAAGTGAAGGCAGCAGGGTTTCTTCTCAAACCCTAACCTCGAAGCATATGGATTGGTTTACAGCAGGTACACAAGCAGATCAGCAATAACCCTTATACATCTTTTGGGTTCGTAATGTCTTTGAACGATTATAGAGGTTTGGATGTTCCTACTGCTAAGCTTTTCTTAATTCCTACTGGTAAGCTTATGGTTCCTGCTGGTAGTTCATGGTTCCTGCTGGTAGTTCCTGCTGGTAGGCTTTGTGGTTCCTGCTGGTCTGCTTACGGTTTCTTCTGCTAGTATTATAGGTCCACAGACGCCCTTGGGTCTTGAACAATGAGGATGTGTATGGTTCATTTTGGAGGTTCAGTTTATGCTATAATTCTTGATTGGAAAAGTTACACGCTCTTTACAAATATTTTGGGGGGCATATGATACCATACAGTTCATGATATGATTATTGAGGAAAAAGAATAATCATAAGCATTGAGTGGTTTCTGGTTGATCCGTCTGAGCTCACTGAGACTATCGGCCATTGCATGTGATCGCCATGCATATATTGACTACAAGAATTATCCAAAGACATTTTATTACATGATATTGTAATAAGCATGTCTTTTTCGCACTGAAGGAAGATTTGATCTATGCTACTGAGTTCAAGATTCAAGAGATGGTGAGTATACTTTTAAGGGGAAGCTTATTGTTGATATACTTAACCATCTACATGCATCACTTGAGGGGAAGCGTTTACGAGTTGCACAAGACCCCTATTAGATGATTACAAAAAGGGGAAGAAGATTCACGATGTGCAGCTTATTATTGTGATGACATGTTTTAGCATTGTTTCTTCATGCAGATTGTTTTGTAATATCAAATAGGGGAAGATTGTTAGGAATTACAGATTTGATGATTACAAAACCCATAAACAGAAATGAAGAAAGAAGAAACAAAAGGAAACAAGATATGCTAAAGAAGGAAACAAGATCAAGATTAATGTTGATTGAAATCAACATTAATGTTGAAGATATAGATTAGTCAAACATTAATGTGATGATTAATGTTAATTAATTAGTTTCCTAATTGTATTATGTTTTCTTTTGAAACAATAAGGACCTATTATGTAATAGTTAGTTAGCTTTTAATAGAGTTTTTTATATTTGGCTAGACCGCTCTTTTATCTTCTGTTAATTTTATTGTGTGTATTTTAGTGTCTTAAGTTGATTTTAGTCACCAAAACCGTGCCAGTCACTCGGGTGAACCCCCCTTATCCGCTAGATTTAGGATTAACATAGGTTTAGCATAGGTTTAAAATAAAATAGAATTAACTTAGTTTAGATAACCAAAATATTAAGAAATTAAAAGATTATTTCTCGCTCTTAATGATCGACACTCTACTTACCATGAAACTCCCATTTGACCGTGTACACTGCCCGTTAAAGTGTTGTGTTTGGTTAAGTTGGCATAATATAAATTTAAAACTCGAAATCATAAATTACAACCACACAATGACATAATCAAGTTTTTGGCGTCGTTGCCGGGGAGTGAAAATTTAATCTTGATTTTTATTTGATATTTTGGTTTTTAACATTAGATTAGTCTAACCCTTAGGATTAGTGTAATTTAGATTAGTGTATAATTTTGTATATTCTGTATATTTGTCTTTAATTATTTACTTGTATATTTGCTTAGTTTAATTATTTGTGTAAATTAATTGTTTTCTAATACACTGTTCTGGTCGATAAACCAATACGGCGTATTCACTTCCATTGGATACGGCGTATCCAACCTTCTTATCCAATACAGCGTATTCGTTCAAAAGATTAATACGGCGTATTCAGATCCATTGAATACGGCGTATTGATTATCTGAAACAGTAACAAATCTAGTTTTTTCGTATTTAATTTCTGTATATCTGTGTTTTCTTTCTCCCGACCCCATCCTACTGATTGTTTATCCCTTGTTTCAGGTAGTGCATCACCAAGAGTTCAACTAAGGAACTATTTAGGCCTTCAGGAAGCGAACAAGAATTTCGGATTGTTTTCCCCAATCTAGGAAGATTCTCAAGACACTAAGTTTTGAAAAATCAAGTTCACTGAATTCAATCTATTGTTTGATTTAGAAGAATATTTTGAGGAAAAAGTTGCGAAAACAATGCGAAAACATGGGAACAGTACGATGAGCAAAACTCGAGCTGATATGGATCTAGGAATTGTAGGCCTATAATCGTGACAAGATAGCTTTGTATTAAAGGCCAATTTCTTGAGAACTACGTGACAACACCTTCAGCGGTTCAGATCATGAAGATTCGAACAAACACATTGAGAAAGTTCTTGAGATTGTCGATTTATTCCATATCCCTAATATAACTCAAGACCAAGTGATGCTTAGAGCCTTCCCTATGTCCCTTACTAGAGTCGCGAGTCGCTGGCTAAGAAACAAACCATCCAGTTCAATCACAGCTTGGGAAGATCTTAAGATAAAGTTTCTAAGCAAATAGTGCCCACCTGCTCGTACTGCAAAGAAAATAGAGGAGATCAACAACTTTCAGCAAGAACCGGATGAAACCCTTTACCAAGCATGGGAGTGATTTAAAGAACTCTTGATGAAGTGTCCTCAAAACTATTTAATGGAGATGTAGGAGGTAATCTTGTTTTATATTGGATTGGATGTCCAAACTAGACAGATTCTTAATTCAAAAGGTGCCATACCGTCTAAAACTGCTGCCGATGCAAAAGTAGCCATCCAAGAAATGGCTGAATACTCTCAAAAATGGCACAATGGAACATCTAAGACAAGAAATACTGAAATTCTTTTTTTTTTTTTTTTTTTTTTTTTTTTTTAGGACGGATTGGCAGCCATACAAGCACAACTTAATAATCTTGGAAGAGAAATCAAGAAGGTGAATGAAAAGGTTTATGCTGCTCAATTAGGATGTGAACAATGTAAAGGGCCCCACTACACCAAAGATTGCCCACTCAAAGAAGAAGGAAAAACCCTTAAAGAAGCTTACTACACTCAATTTGGTGGACCTTACCAAGGAGGGGGATATAGAGCAGCAGCTCCAAGATTCTACCAGAGGAACAATAACACCCTTCGTACCAAGGCACGAGGCAATATAAAGGAAGAAACCCTGAGCAAGGTATGAGTGAAATTAGCGAAGAGACAAGAATAAAACTCCAACATGATTAAAGAAATCCGAGCTTCAATGGATGATGCCGTGCGAAACCAAGGAGCTTCGATTAAAACTCTAGAGATTTAAATCGAGCAAATAAGCAAGGCACTACAAGAAAGAGGATTTGGATGCCTACCTTAGCTTTTAAGCCAACCCCGAAGAGATCATGTCAAATCAATTTCAACCACTGTTGAAGCTGATTCAAACCCGATACACCGTATTAGATCACCCTAATACACCGTATCCACCCCACAGAACAGAAGACTAATGTTCAAGTCTAGACAATCGACAATCCCGTTTCTAAGTCGTCTGAATGATTACTACCGTGAGGAAAAGAAGGGATCGTATGGACCGCAATTCTCTGAAGCTTACTCATATGGAGCTTTATATACCGATAATTCCTACCCGAAAGGGAGAAGACCTTAGGCGTTTCAACTTAACCTTGCTATATTAATAATGTTTGCTTTGATAATTCCCTTGCTGACTTAGGAGCTAGCGTAAGTGCCATGCCTCTCTCGACCTACCTTAACTTAGGTTTAGGCGAATTAGCTCACACTAAGTTAATAGTTGAATTAGCAGATAGGACTGTGAAATATCCAAAAGAAATTGCTGAAAATGTGCTAGTAGGTATTGGTAAATTTGTTTTTCCCATAGACTTTATAATTCTTGATATGCATGAGGATGTCAACGTGCCCTTGATCCTTGAAAGACCGTTTTTGTCTATCGCCCACGCTAAGATTGATGTATTCAAAAGGAAGATTACTTTAAGGGTTGGGGATGAGAAAATTATTTTCAAAAGTGTTAAACGTGCTAGTAGTTTGATTAAGAGGGTCTACATGTTAAGCTTAGGAGAAAGAATGGAACTTGATTTAGAAGCAAGGCTAATAGGAGAGACTTTGGTGTTGAATAGATCATTAGACCCTTTATATAGAGATTACATTGAATTGAATGATCTTAATGTACCATTAGAGCTTAGGAGAGATCAAGTTGATGATTTGATGCCCACCATTAAGGAAGGTGAGGTAAATGATGAGCCCATGATTGACATAATTAAGACTAGGAATAATGAAAGCTTTGACGAGTACCCTAGTTTTTGTGATTTCGACCGAAAGATCCATATCGCTGTGCACATTAATGATTTTCGTACATGATGGTTTTAGCAGGTAAGTGGCTAATTTTTTTCCCAATTTTGTTCCTAAATATGATGTCTAGGGAGTTCTACAATTCTATAATAAGGGACAAAGTCAAACTCATAGGAAAGAATGTAGTCAGAGCTTTTATGAATGTACCTGTTTTTATCGGAAATTTTTCTGTTGTAACTCTTTTGTAGTAGTGGAAAATATGGATGGCTACCGAGATCAAGACATGGGAGATATTATTCTTGAAGAACCGTTTTGCAAAGCTTCATGTGTGGAAGCAAAAAGGTTTGATGGATTAATCACTATGCACAATGGTAGTGATAACGTGACTTACCAAATGGCGTGATCACATCCAAGGTTTAAATATCTATCAAATGCCCAATGCAACAAGATTAAGCCGTTATAAAGGTGAGTTTGCTAGAAAAGCTGAATGGAATCTGCATCATACCAAAAGCTCAAGAGTTTCTACAGGGGGTCTTGAACTTAGGACCCAAATATGTCTGAGATGCGAAGATAGAAGAATGGCTCACACGCGGGCACATAAGCGTGCATGAGATGTAATGAAGAAGCTGAAGAAAAAAGTCTAACTTACAGACTAGCTAAAAGAAAAGTGCTCCCGGGGAGACAACCTGGATTATTGTTTAGTTTTATCGAGGTTGTCTTCCTAGACATCAATACGGCGTATCTGCTCCATACTATACGGCGTATTGAATGTCTGGACGTTATCAGTCCTTTATTTTTATGCACTTTAAATATTATTGTCAGTTCTGTCAATACGCCGTATCGGCGTATTCATGTAAATGATACGGCGTATTCAACAAACTGACCTGTATTTAGATACTTTTTACAGGTTACTCAATACGGCGTATTCCAATTTATGGATACAACGTATTGGTCTCTTATACAGTTTATTTATCTTAGTTAATTAACCGTAGATACCCGAGATAGGATTTTGCATGTTTTTCCTATATTTTGCATAGGACCTCGCTGCAAAGAAATTGACGAAGTTATAAATATTAAAAAAACCCTAACTGTGGGCGATTTCCCAAACCCTCTCACCATCAATTCCTATCGATCTTTTACCCTTCTTTGATCTTCCCTACCCTTATAATCGATCTGTTTATGGTGTTTTCCTTGTGATTACAACCTAAATTAGATCAGTTGTTTGGGTTGTGTATGATTAGTTATGGTTAGGGCCGATTGTTTGTATTTAGGGTTTGGGAGTTTAATTTGTATCTGTCTTTTCCATAATCAATTGTACTCTTACCTCCTAATCGGTTATAAGCTTGGCTAATACTGATCTTATTCTAATTTGGGTTGGGTGGATTGGGATTGATTTATTATTCTACAATTTTGAATACACTTCTCTTGTCCAAATTTGTTCGAACCATGTGATGTTCCAAAGGACCTTGATTCTAAAACCCTAATTCTTAGGGCTTTACACGTAAAAGAAGATCAGACACTTATTGTTTTCTTCGTGTTTCTGTGGGTTGTATGTATAGATAATGAAGGCTGGTTTCTTGGATTTGGGAGGAGGGGGTGGAAAAATGAAAAATAGTAAGGATTCTGTCATACCATCTGTTATGAGTGATTCTGGGAATGCGACAATAGAGGTAGAATTGCCATCTGTGGTTGACGAGACTGTGGTGAAGGAAAAGCAATGTCCTGTGGTGAATACTACTGGTTTAGGATCGTATCCACCACCATCTATGCATGCAACTTCGGCTGGCAATGCCCCTGGTAAGTCTTCATATGCTAATGTTATTGGTAAACCAAGTGGGAAGAAGCTAAATTTTCGTACTTTGTTTACACCCGGGGGTAATGGAAAGATGTGGTTGTCCGGTGGTGTTCTTTTTATATTCGTTAATGGTTTTTTTTTTTTAGGGTAAAGGGTTTTCTCGGTAAATGTAATACACCAAAAAAGCGTTGAAGTATAAAGGATAAGGGTGAAATCCCTTATCTAAGTCCACAAATGGACACTTACAAGCACCTAAGTGCTACTAGCCAAACAACCTACATAAGAAAGATACGTCAATCTTATGACTAACAAGGAAAGTAAGAAAACATACTTCTTATTAGTGAACGATTTGCTAATACGTATATGGGTTTTTTCCTGGGAAAAAAAGGTGGAATACCTGTCTTGCTACCTATTTTAGGAACACTTGGTGGTTAAATATGGGGCTGGTTCGTTTCTATGTTTAGCTCGTACTACGGATTATTCCCTATCATTTATCTCATTGGAGGGTTGGATGCTAGCTTGATAATGTGTCCGTGTTCATTCGGAATAATCGCTTTACTTTGAGGAATGGCAGCCGGATGAGAACCTATTGAAAGACGATGTTAGTACTATACCAGTTTGGGTCAAACTCCATGGTGTACCTATAACGGCTTTCAGTGAGGATGGTGATCCATCCAAATCAACACGTATAATATATAGAATAATATATAAATTACGTAATAATAAGGACTAGGCCAATAATCGCTATAGATAGTTTTTCCGTCGGGTTCCAAGACTTCACTTTTAACCACAGTGATATCTCTAAAACCTTCGGTCGTTTCCTGAACGAGAGGTGAATGAAATATCTACGTTCAAGTTGTATTTCGAGCTGCTTGTCATAAAGTTTTTTTGATTGGTTGTTTAAATTTCTAAAAGGAAAAAAAAACATATAGTAAAGAAGCTAAAACTTTTGAATTTTAAAAATATTTTTTATTACTAAAGATTAAACTATTATTTAAACTTACCAAGATTATTACTATAAAATGATCTTAAAATATAAATGACTAAAAAGCTTGCTAAGTGACGTGAAATGTCATTAAGTGCGGGCTTAAAGTTGACGAATTAAATGACAAGTAAAATGAAATGTTAAAAATAAAATGACAAGAAATTAAATGCATTAAAAAAAAATAATTACGGAATGTAATCGAAAAGACAATACTTATGATAAATATTTTTTAATCTTTTAAACCCGCACCTAAATTCCAAATCACTAATCACTTAACAAGCACTAATAAATCTACTCACTACTCATAATGAATTTAAACATAGCATTTAAAATAATCTACACTATGCATGCAAAATCAAAACATATTATAAAATGATAAATAAGAACTACATAATTAATGCAAAGAGGAAGGAAAAATGAAACCGAATTGGAGACCGTAATTTAAACGTATACCACCCGAGTATTTAACTAAATACACTATAAAGTCGGTCTAGCTAAATAAACCTTAAGTATCCACGCCTTCATTGATTAGGACCGGTACCAAAATACAATTGCACAAAAACTGTTATTATAAATCAATCCATAATAAAAACACATCACTTGAATAAAAAAAATCTTTTAGTTTATTATTTCAAACCACAAAGTTCAATAATACAACTAAATCAAAATTTCCTAAATTAACCTATGCTGCCAAATTACTTTGCAGCTTAATCCACTTAGATACACTTAACTCATTCTACACAATTGAAGGCCATTCTAACTTAATCATCTTGTGGTCAATAACAGTTTTGATTTAAATCTAATGAAAATAACGTGGCCTAATTATAAACACTCTAAAAATCGCGCCCACATGATATTTCCAAATCAATAGAAGCAGTGTTTCAATTAAAAAATTAAATAAAAAATCAACGTAGTCTAAAAACTGAATTGCAAAATCAGATGTATTAACAAGACAAGCTATAAATATTAGAACTTACTATTTAACTAAGAATGAAAGTACCACGATCCACACGAGATTTAATCTATAACTTTTTAATAAGCTAAATTCTAAACAAATTAAGCACTCGACATATCGAATAAGCAAACGAAATCAAAAATTAGAAATCTAAAAGCACTTATAGCATATTAACTACTTATCTCACGAAACAAAATAAGCCAAACGAAAAAGAAAATGGAAACGAGACATTTATTGAACAAAAAGCAAAACTAGATCATCAACAAGCTTTAAAATATTTTTATTACATCAATGTATAAACATCTTGAACTAATAAAGGTACAATAAGTAAGAAAAGAAAATTAAGCTATTACATATTTGAAAAAAATAATAAAAACTACACTAAAAAAAATAAAACTAACTAACTAACTAGATGGGGAAAAATGAGGGGAGTGGGTATAATTTATAGGGAGTGAGGGGTGAGAAGTGTAAATCTGAACCAATCATGAGATGAATGTTGAGCCAACCATTAGCCATAATTTCTGCTCACACGGATTGGAGTTTTCATATTCTTGATCCAGCCATCAAATGGACGCCACGTGGACTATGAATTTGCTTATTTTGTACGCTTGAATCGTAGCCATACGATTTCTTCTTTTATCTTTACTTCATTCATTCGCTGTAAAATTTGAAATAGAGTAGAGATAATTCACATGTTACCCGCCACGTGGAGGATTATAACTCGTCCTTTCTTTTTATAGTGCACAGTCACGTGTTCTCTTGTGAATTATTTTGAGGGCACGTGATGTTTACATCATCAACTTTCATTTCTTATTTTGCAACTTGAATTGAAATGGACTAGAGATATATTCATGAGAAATAGTATTCTTTTATTATCTTTGGCTTGATATGGGCTTAGCAATATATTGGGCTGGTCTGGCCCATTAACTGGGTTACGGGCTGGCCAATATAAATCCTGAATGCACCTTGGACTCGTTTTCTTGCGCTCTTTCCAATCTCATGCTCGGTTTCGTCCGGTTTTGTCTTTATTTTTGTCATTTTCTTTAATATCTATACCTACACATATACAAACACAAAACAACATATATATGTAATTTTTATTATGTTTTTGGTCTTTTGGGGTCGCTTTTCATGGTAAAATATATGTATAAAATAGCGAATACCAAATTTCCCCATACTAAAGTATTTCCGTGTCCTCACGCAATGTAATAAATTTGCGCTTAAAACTAAAAAAAAATTCCAATCCCCTCAAACTAATCACTTTGAAAAGTAGCAAAGTGCTCATCTAAAGGAATTAAGAAATCAAAAGTTAAGAAACGCCCCATGTTTTTATTTTTCAATATTTTTATTTTTTACTTTTTTTTATATTTCCATATTTATACATTATATTTTTTTTTCAACTAGGATATAGAACAAGTAACAAAATAAATTACATGTTCCCAAACTTTCACTTTTCCATACTAAGTTTAAAAACAAGATCATTGTCAAATACAAGTCATGATACTAACACTACTCATAAATACTAATTGTGTATTACTTTTACTCCGCATATCTACTTTTGTATATCAATATTCTTCTTTATTAAGTCATATACCGAAGGTCTTTAAAGACTTTACTTCGATTACTTATTATTCCAAAATAAAGCGTACCGGTTAAATAATGCAAAATTAGATCTTAGCCCTTTTCAAAAGATCAAATTCTCAAGAATAATGTCATCATCGAGGCAACAAAATTTGGCTTTTTATTAGGCTACTTAAGGAAGGCACCATTATGTCAAATACCTAAGGTATTTAAGACATGAATGAACCTATCTTATTTGCACCATATAACCTTAGCTCTTTAAGGTACAAAATAAGACAAAAAATTAAGCATTATTATACCTCAGTCTTTAGAAGGCTACAAATCGGCACTCCTCGACAAGATGTAGCAAACATTTTTCGACCGCGGTAACTCCGACTTTTAGAAGGCTGTAACATCGGTTGTGAGCCGGCAAGATGCAGCAAATTTTATCAGTCTTGGATTATTATTGAATTCTACTTATCCCATATAGCCTAAGGCTCTTTAAGGAATAAGCAAATGTATTAATTTGTGATTAATATAGTATTGCCAAATTAAGTATTTTATGATGTGAACTCATCCTAATCACAAGGAACTAAAAGAAAACTTCTATTAACTATTATTAAGCAAAAAAAACCGCACAATTATTTATTAAAACAATTATTTATGAAAGGTGAAAACAAGCTAATGGGAGAAAAAGGCCACCCAATTAACACTTATGAGCTTGAAAGAAAACCAACTATTCTACGTTTAATGTCATGACTTATAAATACCACAATCATTTCTCGTTCTTCGCATTTTAAAATCTCTAATAAAGAGATTCGCGAATGCTTAGCCATATAAATTCCAACTCGGCATATTTAAAATCTACATGAGATTAGCACAAGTTTCTTTTCGTTAATAAACAAATCAAGTCTAGGCTGTTAAAATCTACTTGAGACTAGCACAAACTATCATCGTTAATTGTTAAGGAAAAAGCTAAGGTTTAAAACCGATCGGGTCAAAATTTATTACTTGTTCTCACCTTAATTTGTGCCAAAACACTTATTACATTATTTTTATTTTTTTTACAACATTTTTCACTTTTTTTTTTTTGCATAAAAATTTAAAGTTTTTGCTATTTTTCATATAAATCACATATTTTTGGTGGAAAAACGGGTTACGTGAGAACAACGGCTGCAGGTATAATCAAATCGATAGATCCCCCTAATACTAAAACTACACATTGTCCTCAATGTGAGACTGTCACCCCCATGCTAATTTCAAGGCATAATTCAAGTATTAAGGGCATTTTACGCAACTCTAAGCCATTTTATTAAGTTGTAAAGATAAACGTATCGAGAAGATTAGGATATGGAATCCCTAATGAAGTGAGGATTTGAAGCTCGATAAATGACAAAAACATGAAGCACGGAGAGTCTTCAAAATCTGGGTATCCTGGACAAAACAACACAAACCAACAAAACGAAACACGAGAAAGGAAAGGCAAGCCCTCTCTCATTATTTGTTAGAAAATAGATAAAAAGATAGAAATGCTTGTTTTTATTAACCGAGTCACGAGCTTGACTCGACCCCGAATTAATTCGTCATTGGGGAAGCAAATGGAAAAGAAAATCTCAATCGGGCTTTCATTAATGTTCGGATAAACATTAAAGCACATGAAAATTCTATCCCGATGAGAAGCTACCGGCTCTAAGTGGAGATGCCGGGGTCAAAGATCGTATCTTCACTCCTGGTGGAGCAAGATAAAAGAGAGGCCTCGGGGTAGGTGAGAAAAGGGAGAAAAGTTCGAATGACAAATGCGAAGGAATCATCATCTTCAACATTTTGAGAAAAATCAATCTCACTTCCCCTTTGGTCAATTTCATAGCTTCTAAAATTATCAATCACGAGAGCATCGGGCTCAAAATATAAGCAAATCTTAACATCCGGTGGTTCCGGAGGAGGACGAGGAAATGACGGATCGAAATGAAATGATTCAAACTCGGGTAGTTCCAAAGAAGGATCATTTGAATTATCATTGCTAATCAATCCTCCCTGATCGGGCTCAATCTAAAAAAGAAATGAATCATACTCGGGAAGAGAGTTATTAGCATGAGTAGTGGTACTGCCACTTCTCGTCTCTTTCGTATGATCGCTAAAAGTCTCGAATTCAGGTAAAGAGTTATCCGAATGAGAAAGAAAAGTACTGGACTCCTCAAAGAATGAATGACTATCCGTGACGGAGATAGGAGACTTGAGCACATAATCAGGAGTGGAATTGTTTTTCAAAGATTCGATATTAGTAATAAGACGATGGACGTTTAATAATTTCTCACGAAGAATAACGTCTTGGATTTGAAAAATATCTTCTAAGTCAAACTCTTTCTCTTCTTGATCTTCATTCTCCTCCTCTAAACTATCGAACTCCAAATTGAGAGGTGATGCTTCAACGTACTCGATGTTTTCATAAGAATCGTCATCACTTGAAATATCATGATCATAACAATTAACTTCTTCTTTATCAAATTCGTCTTCATCCATTCCTGGTGGAATAGGAACGAGTTCACGGGCGAACTCCTCGGAAAGAAAATCGATCTTAGGAGACGTGATCGGAATATCTTGACTAAGCAAAGATTCAGCATCAGAATGATCATTATCACAAATATCATTGGAAACACCCTTGGATCCACTTGGGATTAGGAAGAGGTCCTCAACACTAGATTTATCCTTTTTAGGAATAGTGCTAAGTTCCTCTTCCCCCATGATTAGAGGGTCTTCGGGCTCC
>BQNB010066940.1:0-32598 GCA_026074375.1 Tanacetum coccineum | reverse complement strand
TGTTTGGTAACCCCGTAAAGTACATGCTTTTGGGTTATTTAGACCATAAACAAGTATGGAAATGATGTATTATGTTATATTAATGAAATCTAGAAAGTTTTATGACATAACAAGTTCGGGAAGTTAGTTTTCCGGAAAATAACGTCAAAAATGAGTTTAGGTTTGTGTGCAAGAGCAGGGAGCCGCCCGGATCCCCACCAGCCGTCCGACTGGCCTTCCAGCCGCCTGGCTGGATGGTCTTGGCAGCTTGTTGATTTTGTTTTTGACGTAAAAACCTAACCGTAAGGAGTTAGAATGAGTTCTTTATATCATTGGAAAGCTTATAGAGTCTATTTTATGATAATGAAACTTTTAAAGGTCTAATTGGAATGTATTTTAATAAGTATATTAGGGAATGACATTGGTCATCCCTGGTCTTGTGTTTCCGAAAAGTTTTTAATTTTGGATCAAATTTTGAGTCGGGAAAGGGGCGTTTCAATTTTGAAGACAACGAAATATGCAATTATTTTGAAGTTAACGAAATATACAAGTTTTTTCAAAAGCAGCAAAATATACACTTCAGAACTTTGTAATATCCCGCAAAATAAGACTATTATCTTGCGGTTTTAGTGTCTGATTCGTAATTTAAGTTTCTTCTTTAGGATTTTATAGCCTTGTATTTCAACAATCGTTTACAATTTATCAAGTGCTTCAAATACAACAATAATCTACAACAACAATCACTTTACCTATTTAAGATCCTACAAATCATTTTCACTTCACATCACGGTTAAATGGAAACGAAAGATACTTTATATTCGTGTTCGGATTCAGATGAACAAGAGATGCAACAAATGCAAGACAAAGCAAAAGAGAGTTGCATTGTATGTTTTGACTACTTCATTCACACCTCAAGGTTCTTTTAAACAATTACTTAAAAGGAACTCGAACTGAGCGTGGATTCAAATAGGCATTTGCAAAACTCTTTGATCAAGATGTTCAGACTTTCACAGGCACAATGTTTCTAAATGTGGATCAACTACAAAAGCAACTTGACAAAGAAGAATTTTAAAAGATTGGATCCATGGCTGCTTTCAGAGTACTCAAGACATAATTTTAGCACTTCATCAATTCACGGTTTTCTTTGGATGATGATGGTCTAATGACACGCAAGTACTTTCTAGCATACACTCGAACTGAGGTTCAATAATTTTGTGATACACCGATCCAACACATGAAATCTGTTAAGAAGCTAATTGATGAAAAAGCACTGTATAAAAGAGAGTATGACAACAGGGTGAATGAAAGACATATGCATACAAAAGAGGAAAAGGTTGATACGAGTAAAACATTGGTTGCTAGTTTGGTTGACACAGAAAGCAGCCGGGCATAATCAGAAAAGTAGGATACAAGCAGCAGGTTAGTGAATGATATAAATACTGATGATGCATATATCAGACCTATATATGATGAAGAACCAATGGCTGAGGTACAATTAACTGCTGATAATAATGTATTTGCTATAGGACAACAACATACTATGCAACCTGAATTCAATAATGAAGGAAATGTTGACCAGAATGCTGAACAATGACATAACATACGTCCTTTGCCTGCTAAATTAACTGATAACCAGATAACTGAACATTCAAATCAATCTTGCGAGTCTGACTATAGTCGTCTCAAAAAGACCGTTGCCTAATTTCAAAAAGATTTTTTAAGAATGGAAGCACATTGTATTGCTCTTGAACTTAAATATCTAAATCAAGCTTTAAAATCAGGGCAACAGGGTCAGTTTTTGAAAGCAAAAAGTGATGAAGCCAAAGTTAAAAAGGACATTGATGATTTTGAAACAATAAACATCAAATTAGAACATAATGTGGCTAAATTACTTGCAGAGAATGAGCAGTTAAATAAGGAAAAAGAGCATTTAAAACAGACTTAGAAAGATCTCTATGATTCTATCAAAAAGACACGAGTTCAGACCATCGACCATAATGACTCTCTTATTGCACAACTGAACAAAAAGTCTATTAAAAATGCTGATTTAAAAGCTTATATTCAGGGAAAGGTTTTTGCGAATCCAACATTGAAAAACGAATTAAGAAAGTTAAAAGGAAATATCATAGATACTAAGTTTGCAAAACTATCAATCTTGGGGAAACTGGTTTTATAGCCACTCAGAAACTAATCAGTTGTTAGACAACCGACTGCGTTTAAGTCTGAATGACCTAGAATTTCAAAACCACGGTTTGCCTCCCAAGTTGATGTGAAAAATGATTTGTCAAAACCAGTCACTCCTCATTGTTTGCCTAATGTTCAAGACTCTGTTGTTGTAAAACCTCATCATGTGATTGCATCTAGCGAATCTAAGAATAGCTCAAAGAACATGCCAAGATTTAGTTCAAATGACATGGTTCATAATCACTATCTAGAAGAAGCTAGAAAAAACACATGAAAGTGTGATGCCTTCTGCTAGATCACAAAGCACAGCTAATGGTAGCGTACCAAATCCTAGGATCAATAACCAAAAGTCTAGAAATTGGCCTGCATCTAAGACTAGTTGCGTAAAAACAAATACTGTGCCCATAGCAGAACACTCTAGGAATTCTAGAAAATTTTCTGACTCTAAACACTTTATTTGCTCGACATGTCAGAAATGTGTCTTTAATGCAAATCATGATGCTTGTGTAACAAAATTCCTGAATGAGGTCAACTCACGTGCTAAGGTACCATCCCATAAGATAACAAAAAGATACAAACCCGTAGAGCAAGTATTGCAAAGAAACCAGAAAGACAGATCCCTACAGGACATAGGTTTTTAATCAAAAAGACTTCCACTGTGCATGAGAAAACAAAGACTCCTAGATCTTGTCTCAGGTGGAAACCGACGGGTAGAATTTTCAAGACTGTTAGTCTTAGGTGGGTTCCTACTGGAAAGATATTCACCTTTAGCACAACCAAGGTTGACAGTGAATCCCCACATGGCTCCAATACAAATATCACTGACTCTCATGCATGCAAACAAACTCTTGATTTAAGTACCGGTACATCTATCAATGTTCAGAAGGAACAAACTCTTAATTTGAGTGCATGTATTCCTATCAATAGAGACAAAATCAAGGCATTGATAATAGAAATTGTGATAGCTGGGAGACCAAGTTCATATGGGATAACTTTGAAAAAAGCAAAAGAGATATCCCCAAGACCAAAGTTCTAGGGGATTCGAAGTTTACTTACTTCTTGATTTTTATTTTATTTTAATTTTTGTATATAATTATCTAAAACCAAATACAAAAATATAAAATTTCAAAAACCAAATACAAAATCAAAAAAAAAATCAAAAATTCCAAAAATAATCTTCTCGACATGTCTCTTGGAATCGATAACATTTACGTACCTAAAAATGTTAATTAATATTGACACAGGTGTGTAAATGAAGTTCAATCAAGAGTTTAAACGTTTCAAAACATGTCATTCTATTTTTTAAAATGACTTACAGTTACATCAGGCTGTAACTCGGGCTTAATGACAATGGCTTATGTGCAAATCAGTACATAACATGGACTTCAAATAAAGGAAAGTTTATCAATAAAGATAACTTATCTTAACAACGCGAAAATCAACTTTTCTCGGTCTTGAGCAGTTTCTACAAGACATTCAAAGTTTTGTGCTCAATAAAGGAAAGTGTACGCTTCAGTACGCTTATCCTTAGCGTTAAAAGATAAGTCTTCTAACAAGTGGTTTTTCAAAAAGTTGAACACAATTTTTCAAGAATTTTTCAATGACAATTCAAAATCTTTCAAAATTGTGTGGTCAACACTCTATTCCTCACAAAGTTTTTAAAGACAATCATTTTCTAACAAATGGTATCATTTTTATAAATGAGTCAATTTTTGAGGGGGAGTTTTTCAAAAACCAAGGTTTTAATGTTTTTGGATACATCATCTAACGACAATTCTTATGTATTCAAAACATTATAAAAATTCTCTTAATAACAACTCAGCAATATCGACATAACTTACTTTATAATGTTTGTTATAGGATGATTCAGTGTCTGAGCACATTTGTCAAGAATTATTCAATGATATTTCATAATCTTTCAAAATTGTGTGCTCAACACTGTCTCACCCTCAATTTTATATTCATTTTACAACTTGGTATCATTTTTTTGGTGTCAAACAATATAGTGTCTGAGTATAATTTTTTCAAGTATTCTTCAATGACATTTCATAAACTTTCAAAAATTATGTACCCGACACTATCTCTATCCCTCAACATTACATTAGTGGTATCTCAACAACAATTACAATTGGTGTCACATGTATTGTTGAGGGGGAGCAAAAACAAAGTTCCCCATAATTCATGCTAAAACATTTCTCTTCCCTTGAAGTTTTCAAGATAAACTTTAATCACCAGGTATTTCAAAAACTAAGTAACTTGGTATTTAAAATAAGGGGAGAAATGTGACTAAAATGTTATCTTGAAAAATAATAAATGATCTAAAAGACTCAAAGTGCTTTTCACTTCCACTCACATGTGCGAAACACTTTCGTTTATCGATGCATGTATGTAGGGGGAGTTTTTCCAAAGGATGAAACTCTTAAAGTGTCAAATGTTTTGATATTTTATCAAACACTTTGATTGATTTTCAAACTGGTTTTATGGTTACGATCTTTTACCCAACAACCTATTAATTCTTGACGATTCTAAAGTCATAAGGTGGTTAGGTTAGATATTAGTCATATGATCCAACCAGAACCGAAGGGATCTACCCAAGGACATCCCATAATTAGAATTAGCAGTGCTTAGGTATGATTTAGAGAAGAATGAGAAACGGTAATAATGGCGACTAAGACATGAGTTAACACCGAAATAATCACAACAAGCTATTAGTAATGACGTCTTGGTAAGCATTGAAGGGGTTAAAGAATGAAAAAGAAATGTAAGGATAAAGGGTCTAAAGAAAAAAGCCCTCCATACAACTTAAGGCAGAAACCAGGTCAATACATATTCTATTAGTCTTCATAAAGATGAATTTTGGTATTGAAGAAAGACATCACAGACCCAGTGATGCAATACACAACCCTTTTTAGCCATTCAAGTTTTTCTCAACAGATACTTGTCTCATTTGTCACGGAGATCAACACGGCTTCTATTGACTTTCTCACTCCGAGTTAGTTGATATTGAAAAGGTGGCAGTCTGCTCCAGCCTTCGATTACTAAAACCAAAACGCACTAATAGAGTCTAGAGCCAAGAGATCAATAAATAAATCTCATTATGACAAATTTCATGACAAACACTTATTGAACACCAATAAGTTCACAAACTGTTAACAAGAGTCCTACACATTATCCTTGTGATTCTGCCATAACATCCGAGTAATACTCTTTAGTATTCACAGTGACGATGGAAATCCTTTCAGTGTCAACATCAAACAACACTGCGGTAGGTGATTTGCGAGATTCTATATGAATCAAACTTGTGATACCTGGATATCGATATTGGTCTAGTAAATGAATTGACGACTCAATCAGAAAGATAGTAACTATCTGATTCACTTAAATTATTGAGTCAAACAAGGAATCTTGGTCATTTATTAATTTACGTTGTAATAGGATAAGTAGAGGGTAACATGCTCGTTTATTTAATCTAACTGTGTAAGTGTTGTGGGCTAAAGCCCAACAAACCCTAGCCCGGCCCATTGGCAATATACTCAACCCATAGGCTTATGTTAGTCTGGCCCATAGGAGTATATATACCCTTCTCTACATGAGGATAAGGGTTGGGGGTTGTTCATTTGTTACATTTTGTTTCACATAGCAATCCAAACACCCTCTTATCTCTTTCGCTTTTCTTCATTTTCTTCATCCTATTTTCTTTCATTTATTTTGTATATACTTGTGTCCCAAGTGAAGTGATCATGGTTTAGGTAAGAAGACATGTAGATGTATCAAATCACATAACAATAGAAAAGATATAAAGTTTAGAGAGAGAAAGTGGGTTGTATCACTTAGAGAGAGAAAGAAAAGGAAAATAGATTATGATGTGAATAATCAAATGAACAACCAACCCTTTCCAAGGCATGGAGAGGGGTATTAATACCTCACTATGGCCGATCAACATAAGGGTGACTTATGTTGACCCAGTTAGCTTGGTAAGTTTCCAAATATTACGCTACGCTTGATAAGTGTAAAATACACATATCCGTTAACACAAAAAATGACCCTAAATGACCCAAAACAGACTAAAAATGGCAAAGATATGCTTGTTTTTATGTTTTGTGTGTGCAGGTACGGATATATCAAAAATCACAAGAAAACCGTCAAAAACGAGCAAACACGGACACGGAAAACAGGAGAGCACAAAAGAAGCCAAGGATTCAAAGCCAAAGCCAGAAAAAGTCAAAATTGGTCAAACCTTGGTCAACTCTCAAAGTCAACACTAGAAGACAAAAAACCCAAAGTACCATTTCAGTCCCTCAAGATTTCCAAAAGTTACACAAATAGCCCTTGAAGTCTTAATGGGCCTTAATTCCCTAATAACCATACCCGGATCAAAAGCCCATAACCAAAGCCCAAAATCCCTAGCCCATTTCCCTTTTAATAAACTCCAAGGACCATTTGTGCCATTTCTTAAAATTACACCTTTTATAAACCAAACACAAGGACCAATTTCGCCATTTACCCAAAGTTTAAAACAAATTACCTGTTTTACAGTTAAAATGGGCGCGAAAGAAATGGATACTATTCATCGTCTCCTCCAAAGTTACCTACAGTCAAAAACAAGGGGCAAACACAAATTAAGGGGTGATTAAGACAATTCAGAGGCTCTACAACACAATGGCAGGGACAAATGAGTAATCTCAAAGCATCTCATTAATCAACCCAAGCTAGAATGCCACGTTGGCAGGCAAGGAAGCACAAGAGAAGCTGGGTTTTGCACTAATTGCTCTCACAAAAGAAGCACATATGTCTCTATCACGGATTGCCAAGCTGGCAATCCGTGTGAGTTCAATTGTGATCCAAGGGCCATAATCAATCCTCCAATCATTAAGAGAATGTACGGACATGATTTAGAGGAGCGTGTTGAGCAAGCAAAGGGCTAGAATCTTCTTCAGTGGCTATAAATACTCATATCACACACACACTAGAGGGTAGTAGTGAGTAGCTTTTAGTTTTAGCTTAATTTTCAATTATAGCTTATGTAATTTCTTTCAACTTTTGTAATCTCTTTTCAAGTAATGTAATGAAAGTTTTATGTTAATGAATCAGTTTTACTCTTAATTAATCTGTCTCAAGCTCTTTTGTTTACTCTAATAAGCTCTCACTTTTTCTTCATAAATAAGCTAAAGCTCATATAAGCTCTCAATAGCTCTAATAAGTCTTTAAGCTTATTATTGAGCTTAAACAAACCTTAATTACACCTTAACTCTAAAATCAGAAGTAATACCTTGTATCTATTGGATTATAAGCTTATGGAAGGGGATTCAATTATGGAAGGAATCCCATGGACTTTACTGGCTTATTTTAAATAAGCCAGAGCTGTTGATAAGCTCTTTGAGCTCTTTTACCTTTGATTGGCTAAGGTTCCTGTAAGTCTTCATTTAAATTTCTTTGTCCTTTAATATTTAGCTTAATAATTGCTTATTAGTGTTAGTTTGCTTATTTTCTTAATTTGTATTTTTATTTGTGCTTATATGATCTTATCCTAGCTTATTTGGTATATTTGCTTTTCTGTTTTTTATCTTTATTATTTTAAAATTGTGATTATCTTCACTTAGTCTTAAAAAAATCACTTAATGCCAAAAACCTAGATAGCAGCTTATAGCTTTTTGATTCTAGCTTAAATTAGTTATTGGATTATGTTTATTAGGAGGGTTATAAGCTACTTATTATATGGTTTTAAGGTTTAGATCTTTAGATTTTGATTTCATAAGCTTTTTGAGATCTGTCAAAAATTTAAGGAGTGTTTGGAATAGTCTTGTTTGACCTCTAAAAGTCAAAGCAACTAGGTAAATTTTCTTTGTCCAGTTTGATTTTCATATTAGATTAAGATGTAAAGAGGTTTGAAAGTTTAGTTTTAGCTTAAAATCATGTTTAAGCTTAATTTTCTTGTGTCTGCACCAGGGTGTTAAATCCCTTTCTCTTTGCTTGTAAAAATTTGGCTTGGATTTGGTTTGCTAAGTGTTTGTGCATACTCATTGAGTAAGTTTAATGCAGTAAATACCAATTTGGTTACCTGCATTTTTGATTTGTGCACTAGTAATTTGCATCAGCAGTTAGAACTGTTGATCTTTAAGCCTTTTTTTAAGCTAGTAATTGTAGGGTCTAGGGGCTTATTTTCATTTAGCTTATAGAATAGTCATAGCTTAATATAGATTAGGACTTGCCTTTCATTTTCTAGCTTAATTAGTTAAGATAATTCAGATTAAATGTTTTCAAAAAATCCAAAAAGCCAAAAACAGTAGGTCATATCAAGTAGCTTTTAATTCTGAATTTTAGCTTATAGGAACAGGTTTTATAAGTTAGATTCATAGCTTAATAGTTGTTTAACTAACTTTCAAAAGCTAAGGTTCTGAATTTGCTTAATAAGCATTTGAGCCTATTGGATTTTTAAGTTTTAAATTTCCTTTTCTGAGTTAGCTGTTTTTGTTCTAAAATTTAAGTAGCTTAATGTGTTTTAAACTAAAGTAGCTTTTCATTTCTAGTTTCCTTACATTATAAGCTGTTAGGAACATCTTTTGAATTTAGATTTGAGCTTATATTGAAGCTAGTGCAAGCTTTTAAGTGAAAATCAGCAAAAACAAGCTCAAACCCCTTCTTTCTGTAGACAGCTTATTCATAAGCTGTTTCAGTGCTTATTTTTCATTTTCAGACCAAAAATTCAGTTTTAAAGTTGCTTAAAAATAGGTTTTTAATAAGTTTGGGTATTCAGTTTTTGATAAAAGTGAAAAAAAAAATCAAAAAGGGTGCTAACACCCTTCGAACCTGCGACCTCAAGCTTGCACACACACACTCTTACCATCTCTGCTAGTGGGACAATTCGTTGTCTCTTCCTTTCCTTTTATTGATTAACACATTTTTATTTCCTTTTTAGTAAAATAAGCCGTAGCTTATTATAGGGCTTTTTGAGCTTATTTGTTAAGCTGCATTGTTTCTTTGATTTTTCTTGCATTCTTTATTAGGTTTTAGACTTTTCCTGAATTTTCCAAATTTTTCCATTTATTTTATAATTTTCTAGGATTTTTCGAAAGTTAAAATTTTAAAAAATTCATAAAAAAAATAGAAAAAGTTTCAGAAAATTACAAAAAAATAGTTTTTAGTTTTATAAAAATTAGCTTTAGTTTTACATTAAGAAAAATCATTTTCAACCTTTTTAGATTTTAATTTTCATTTTTGAGCTTTTATTTTTAATTATAAAAATAGGATTTTAATTTTAAAAATAGTTAAAAATAGTTTTCTGAGTCTAAATAACCATTGAAGAATTAACATCAAAAGAGAATGTACAAGCTACTAAGCATATATACAAGTAGAATATAACATTTCTATATTGAAATATAAACGTCCCTCCAAGTCAAGTACAAGTTTCAAAGCACAAAGTAATAAGTCATTAAGCAGGACAACTAAAATAGCCTGTTTAACCTCCGTTTCATTCTAATTTACCGTTCACCATCACTTGTGTACAAGCTACTACACTCAATATACAATGTGTAAACCCTAATTATTCTATTCATAACCTTTCATACACATTTTTACTCAAAACCCTAATTCAAAACTCAGAAACCCTAACTCGAGCTAAATACTACACTATGACCCGTTTCTTCGTTTTTATCCATTGTAAACCTAAACCAGTACTCAAATAAGTTGTAATAACATTAATTACAACATTTTCAACCATATTACATCATCATTTCACCATATTAACAACAGTGTATAAGAAATAAATCTGAGAAACCCTAATTGTGCCCTAATTGGAACTTTGGACCCGTTTACTCGTTTCTAACCATTTTAATCCTGAACAATCAACCAAGAGCTATTATGAACTCATAAAATGAATTTACAATTCATTATCTATCATTATTTTAACAATGTACAGGGAATTGAAGCCTAGAAAACCCTAATAATTTCAATGCAAGCCCTAAATAGACCCGCGGCTTAATCATTCAATTTTGACCCATTTTAGCTTAAACCACCAATTAAAATTCATTAATAATCATTAATACAAGGCCAAGGTCAGTATTCTATCATCCTTGATCAAATGTACACGAATTATAAGCCTTGAAAGTCAAAGAAACCCTAATCGGACCTTTATGAACCCGCGGCATATCTTATCCATTTTTAACTCGTTTTAACCCAAACCACTTGCTAACTTTTGTTAATACTTCATATTACAAGCCTTAAGGACATGTTTTAATCATTCCTTGATCAATGCCCATAAAATATTGGCCAAAAACTTGAGTTCAAACCCTATAATACCAAAACAGACCCGCGGCTTGTTTTCCTTCATTTTAACCCATTTTAAAACCCAACCCATGTGCAAGCACCTCCATGACTCACCTACATGCACCCTAAGAAGCTTATGCAGCTTCTACAACATTTCTTTGGTCCAAATTAAAGCCACATCTCCCCTCTTTTGTCCAAAACAGCCGCGGCAAGCATCAATGGTGTCCAACACCTTCACTCTACATCCTAGACCTCCACAACTCCTTTCATAGCCTCAATACATCATACTCTAGACCTCACACATGTCTTGATCAGACCGTGAAGCTTGCTTACTCCTCTTGCTTCCAAACTAGTATAAATAGAGGTCATATGTGTTCATTTCAATTTGCACCACACCTCTTCCTCTATAACCATTATAGGCAGCAATCATTTGCTCCCTTATGATCCTAGGATCATTAAAGAAGTATAAGAAGCAAATATTTGAAGATTTGAAGCCCCGGGAACAAGATACAAGGCGTACGAGTAGAAATACTACCCGAAACGACCCATTTCCACCATTTTTTCTCCTTGAAGCTCAAACCTAGGTTCTAGATGTTCTAATACTGCTCCTACACTCTTATAATGTTCATATGATCCTAAATATACTCTTGTTAAAATTTCATAACTCAATTCATGCTCATTTTCCATTTTGATCCAAAACCGTACACCCGAAACCCTAATTTTATGTTTTTCTTAAAACTAAATTTTATAATGATTAAATATTGTTATAATCTATCCTAGCATGCTTAACTAATGTTAAAATAACCACTTTATGGATTAATGAAGGAATTTGAACTTAAAACCCATGCGTTTACGTTTTGAAACCCTAATTTGACCCGTTTTGCTTCCTAGCCTAACGAATCGTTATTTTAAACTTGTGTTGCGTTAAAACTTCATATTTTAGTTTATTATAACTTATAAATGTCTATTGTAATGTTAAACTAAGCTTGCATGGCAATTTGGACATGTTTTGTAATTATAATCCATGCAAGGGGTATATATAGTAACTTTCGGAAACTTATAACTAAAAGGACTAAAAGTGTCATTTTATCAAAGTTATAACTCCAGGGATCTATTATGTCACTTTTCAAAGTCTAAGGTTTACTTGGTATATCTTTCAAAGTTGAAGGACCAAAGTCGTAAAAATGCAAACCCTAGGGGTCTACTTGCAATTTTCCAAACCCCAAGGTCTAAAATGTAACATTTTGAAAAAGTGTAAAATCATATTTAAAACATTACCAGACATAACTTTAATTAACGCTTCTCGTGCTTAACATTTCCAGATATGGATTAAAACGCTTAAAACCGATTATATCATATCACAATACTAGGGAGCTTCATATTAAGAGGTTTCATCTTGGTATTACGTTCTGACTGAGTTGTTGGGTTTACGATTTAAAGTGCCCTAGCTCCTCAAATGTTTACTGAATGACTTCTGAATTATGATGGCCCAAACGGTGATACAATAATTCCAAACTCTTCAATCAAACTCATAACTCTTAAAACTAAAGTTCTAGAGTACAATCTTCCTAAGACTCAACATATTTACTCAGGTTGCGTGACGTGGCTGTTTACTATCATTTTATTATATCAACATTCCCCGGTTAAGATTGTGATAAGGTCGTCAGCTTTCATTTCAGAATAATTACTACATCTACCTATCAGGTGAAGTTCATAACCTCGCCTTTACTTATTTACATGTTTTATAAACCCGCGAGGGGGATACATGCTTGTTACAAACTCTTTTACATACTCGTTTATCTTATAACAATGTGATTACTTTTCAAAGACTTATACATGCTTAAACCAGGAATACAAGTGTTTTTACAAGTTATATGCTATCCTGATACACTATTACAGCTACTGTCTAAGTTACATTATGCCAAAAGTCCCTCATTATCATGGACCATTAATCACTTACGGGTGAACGCGAATATTGTGGATAGATCTATCAGGATTGACGAATCCTGTTTGTGTTAGCCGGATAGGTAACCAAACACACTATATTTGAATTTCATAGGTATATGGCAATTACCTACACCGAGGGCCATTATCTCTTTATATATATATATATCACATCATTTTGGGTATATATATACACTAGTCAGTTTGTGTGCCATGAGCTTAGACCAGACGATACTATACCAGACAGACGATACTATACCAGACAAGACCAAACAAGACAATAACGCAGTAATACACGGTTACTATGATAATTGCATTCATTGCAATTATTACAAATAACGGGTATATAATAACGTGACCCAAGATCATAACAATAACATTTTCATAATAATTGTGTTTGTACAATTATTACACTATAACTTGTATTTAAATTGTTTATCAAACCTATAAATTTCACTCAACCTTTGTGTTGACTTTTTAGCATGTTTATCTTAGGTTATTGAGCAATATACGGCACGGAGTGGCATGGACATGAAGATGGCTAAAACTTGTTATCATTCACACTGTAAGTAACTAGATTTTGGGACCTGCCTTTGTAAAACTCTGATTTGAAATGAATGATAACGTATCTTTTGAACAAACGTCTCTTTTGGGTCGTTTTCTATGATTATGATTGTTGTTTCCATGAAGTAATACCCCAGATTAGCTTCCGCTGCTATATTGTAAAAATGGGGGTGTTACAGATTGGTATTAGAGCCAGGTTATAGAGAACAAGGTCAAAACCTTAACTATCACCACATTTCTTTTTCTAGCCATCAAAGTCCTACATGCCACTACATTCCGGAATAAGTATGTAAATATACATATCTATTATACTATTACATAAATAACTTATGTTATTTACAAACTAGGTTGCTAATAGAACGATGTCTTCTCCCAACCACTTTACTCCCGACACTGAGGATGCTTTTTCCTCTATGAATATTCTTAACTATATTTCGGTCTCATCAGATTATTTCCCAGTTTCATTGGTAAGCAATTCTTTTAACTCTTTGGAAAACTCTAACGATAATATGATTCCACCGGTATTCTCATCTTTCTACAATAATACTTATTTGAAGGACGTACAAGCATTTCATGCTAAGGAATTACCTATTTCATCACCAGATCCTATTACTCCACCAGCTATTTTGACTCTATCTCCGATATTACCACCATCACTACTATTTAATCCTCGATTATTTCTCTTTGGATTCAACTTGATTGCTATTATATAATAGGATTTATGGCCAAAACCGTAAGCATTAGAAATTCAGCTAACTTTCTGTTTTGAGTTATGATTAGTAAAAACCCATTTCTCGTGGATTGGTAAATGGTTTGATTAAAAGGCCCAATGTTCTAGAAACTAGACTTAATTATATTTCCAGGGGTGAAATCCCCATCCTTATATCTTTTATAGGTTAAGAGATATGGTCTTGTAAATTTGACCAAAAATTTAGCAACATAGTTTTACGCCTCTTCTTGAGAAATAAAAGTGCGACCACTTAGTTATAACATAAGAATCATTAAGCAAGACTTAGTAGACACTTAATGTAGTATAAGTGCAGGTTGTATACCAATTTGGGGATAATAGTACTTCGGTTAAGTTATAATGCAATGCCATGCATATCTCGAAAACATATCTCATGATCATTCGATTTACTTTTACATATCGATCTTCTTTATCATTCTAAGCCGCGTCACATCTTTTAGGTTGTGCTTAGATGCTTCTTGCTCGTCCGATGATTCATCTACTTCTGGTCTTCATAACTCCTAAGGTGAGTTCATAGCCCCATCTTTTCTTCTTTAATAGTTTTCATAACTATTTTTGAGGTGAGAATACATGCTTGTTTTACTAAGCAAAATTATTGATTACAATTTCACAAGCGTTACATGAATATTTTTACTAAAGATTTTACTTGATTTTCACATGATTTCTAATATATGGTTGTTTACTATTGAATTTATTAAAGCTTAAATTGCTTACTAAATGATTTGAGATCATTGTTTATCTATTTACAAAACTGTGAGTTTTGAACATATACCTGTTTTAAATTGGACATAAGTGCTTGAAGGGTATTCTTGACCTATTATTGCGAACTATCATAGGAGTACCTATTGCTAAAGACCCTAATATCGTGCACCGTTAACTACCTGTGATGGGTAGACGCTAGGGTAATAAATAGTACTATGGGGTGACTCCCAGTCCGGGGTCTGAATCCTTTTGGAACACCCATGGTATGTGCTTAATTACACATACCTTTTTCCATTAAAAACGGACCTAAATGACCAAAAACAGACAAAAACTGCCAAATATATGTTTGTTTTGTATTTGTATTGTGCAGGAAACGGATATTCAGAAAAGGACAAAAATAAAGCCAAAAATGACAAAACTAAGCACGGAATGGAAAAGTGTGAAAAGACGAAGCCAAATCAAAGCCAAAAAGTCAACCAAGTCAAAAAGTCAAAGTCAAAGTCAACTCCTAGAGGTCAACAGTCAAAACCGGAGCCGACACCGAAAAATACTTAATGGGCCCACCCGGACCCATCTAATGGGCCGGGAAAGCCCATTAGTATACATTACCAAGACTAAAAAGCCAATTTCAAGTGTTGAAGCCCAAAACCCTTTCAAAAATCCAAACGGGCCTAATACTAAATACTAAGCCCAATGCCCTTTTAGTTAAAACCCACAAGGAAGTTAGGGGACTGATTCTGCCAAATCATGAAACTTATACCCTACAAGGACCATAAGTGTAATACCTTATATAACAATGAGGGGGCAAACATGTAATCCTTAAAGTTTAACCACCACAAGGACCATGCCTGGAATTCACTAAAACACTTTGAGGGGCCATTGTTGCCCACTCTCAAAACCTTTCACCCCTGCACCTATAAACCCAGATAAACCCTAACCTGTTTTTCCCGCCCAATCACTAAACCCAACCAGTCACGGGTCTCCATCTTTCTCCTATTTACCCTGCAAACCCACCTTTACACAGATGATAAACCCATCACCTTCAACCCACTAACACCCCTAGTCACATGGTGCCATGCCACCTTGGCAATCCGTGGGCACCATAATTCAATCAAGGGCCAAGATGTAAGGGATTAGGGACCAAGACATATGAAGGGCTAGGATGAGTTTGGTTTTCCTCTCACAAGACTAGCACAACTAGCACACAATGAAGACCTCAGCTGCTTATAAAAGAAAACAAGACAGAGGAGTAACTAGGAGAGTGTAATTTTAAAATAGTTGTTTTGTAACTCATTTTACTTTACTTTTCCCAGCTTAATTTACTTGTTTGTTATTTAAAGTCAAGCTTTGTACTCATCCTTTTTAAGTTAATGCAAAACTTCAAATTTATAAGTTACTTCTAATTCTGGCTTTCAAGATTATTGCATTCAGTTATTCTCTGTTTACAAGTGATCTATATAAGCTCTTTTAAGCTTTAAAAAGTTGTTAAATTCATAAAACCTTTTCAGAGGCTTTATGTTAGTTTACTGTTTCATTCAGAAGAGATTTTTGGACTTTAAGCATTTGGAGCATGGTTAATAATGGATTGCCATGGTAATAGGGCTTATTGGGTAAGCATTAGGGTGATTTATGAGCTTATTTAAGTGTTAAGCTTTTCCCTGAAGCTTTGGATCTTTGTAAGTTGCTATTTCTCATTTTAAGTCAATTTTTAAGCTATTACTGTTCTAATTGCTTATCACTGTTTATCTGCTTATTCCTGAGCTTATTTGTGCTTAAGTTATCTTATTTATGCTTATTGTCCCTTATTCAATTCTTCTTATAATATGTTCTTACCTTAAATTTGTATTTCCAGTATTTAAGGGGGTGTTTGGAACAAAGCGTAAAATGGGTCAAATCTGGTTTAATGACCTTATGGGTTATCAAGCCAACTTTGGTTAGTTTGAAATAAGTCTTTAGGACTGTTTTCTTAAGTATCTAGGGTCTAAAAGTCAAATTTAAGGTTTTATGAACTCGTGGTCTAAATCTGTATGATGTAGTTTTTTTTTAATATAGCTTAAATCTTAGTTAAGTACTTTTTAAAGTCATATTCAAGCTTGGTAATGCAGTAGGATTGAGGATAGTATAAAGTCTTTTGAAACTTGTGTTGTGTACAAAAATCTGTCAAGTCTTAATAGTAGTTTTAAAAGCTTCTTTTTAAAATTCAAAATTAGTTAGCTTGAATTTATCTTTAGCCTCTGAAATTTTAAGTAATAAGCTCAATTATGGGTGTTACCAATCTGTTTTACCTTGCTTATAGCTTTTGAGCTTAATTTCTTGCTTATTTAAGAGGCTGCGTAAGCCATTTTTTTTAAGTCCAACAACTCAGCAGCTGGTGAGTTCAAGACCTTTTTCATATTTTTTTTAGCTTAATAGTGTTGTAAACCCTTTGTTCTTTGCTGATATAGATAGATTGTTGGACAATATTTAAAATGTTATAAGCTGTTAATCCATAAGAATCTACCTGTCAGCCTATTTTTAAGCCCAAAAATGCCCCTCCTAGGCTGTTTAGCTTAAAGATCTCCCCTGGTGCTGAATGCTATTTTCTCAGCTTGATTTAACTGTTTGTTTGCTCTTCATTTCTTTTGTTTTGTGCTTTTTCAGAAAGCCAATAAGCTGTAGTTTAAGACCTTGAAGGCCCATTGCCACTGGAATCCATCTAAGTGCTTAATTTTAAGCACAAAGTTGCCCTTTTGGTCTGTTTGGCTAGTAGCATGGTCAAAAGTGCTTATTTGCTTTTCAGAGATTTCTAGTTCTTAGTATTGGCTTATTTTGATTTATAAGTGTTCACTAGGTCTAATTAATAAGTTTTCATAAGCTCATTATCATTTTCTTTAGCTTATCTAGATTGTAAAGCTCAAACAGTTTTAGTGAAACCTCAATTAGCCTAATAAGTTAATTCTGTCTAAAATCTTTTCCAGCTTATTCTGTTTGTCAAATTGTTATTCCTAGTGCTAAATAGGTGTATATAAGTATTTCTTTTAAGCTTATTTGTTTATATGTTAGCTTATTTAGTCTTTAAAAGCATATAGATTTTAGTTAAGAATTCCTAAGTGTTATTAAGCCATACTTGTCAACTTCTTTTGCTTATTTCCCTAGCTTAATTTCATTTTCATAAAAAGTTTCAGTTTTATAAAATGCTTATTTTTGTCTTAAATTTAAGTTTCAAAAAGAAAAATTAAAAAAAATTAGTAAAAAGGTCAGGGAGGGATTCGAGCCCCTGACCTCTTGGATAAGCATAAACGTCCCACACACTGACCTCTGCTACAAAGCACCCTTGGGATTTTTTTCATTCAAATGTTGCAACATTTATTATTTAAGGTAGTTTTCTAGTTTTAGCTTATAGACTTATTAGCTTATTGTAACTGCTTATTTGAACTGCTTTTTTAATTTTCTTAATTTTCCCAGGTTTTAACTAGTTTAAATTAATTTACTGCATTTTTCCATTATTTATTAATTTAGTTTAGTATTTTTTATAATTTATTTTCATTAAAAGTTTAAAAAAAATTCATAAAAAAATAAAAATAAAATAAAAGTCAGAAAAATATAAACTTTTTAAAAAAAAAAATTCTTTTTTCATATAGTATCTAGGAAAATTGTTAAAGTTTTCGTAGGGTCATTTTTTCAAAAGTTCACTTTTTAAAGAACGAGATTCGTTCCCGTTCTTGTCTTGACTCGTTTTTGTACTTTTTTGTTCCAAGACTAACTCCGTATTAGGTCTAGTATTTTTTTAAACTTCGTTTTTTAGTCACGTAGAATCTATATTTCGTTTAAAAATTGTTCCTAAGGGTTAAAATTTGCAAAATTAAAGTTTTTTTGACCCTCGATTTTCGTGCACTATTTAGTTTTTAAGTTATTTAGGCTTTTGTTTTTTAGGTTTAATTAATCGTATAGTTTTTTTTTTTTTTGGCATTTTGAATAACTGGTAGAAATAGAAAACCAATCATAACCTTGTCATATTCAAACATCAATCATCAATCTGTCATTCGATTTTCCATTCAAGCCTCGTTGGGACATAACGACCCGGGAAATCAAACTTCCGGAGACATATATATTTTATTGTGTGAACTCTTAATCAATCCTTAGCTAAAGGTGTTTGGTTGAGTGTTTGCTTTTAAATTATATATATATTATTGACAAATCAATCCTCAGCCACCAAACTCGATCACTAATCTAACAAAAATCATAATTAGGACCCTTTATTCAAGGTTTGTTCATCATGAATCAGTGCACATCACTAGAGTTTGGCTTTAAGATAAGGTCTCGGGTAGGTGGTGTTAATTATTTGTTTGCATTGTTTCAAACATTGAATCCTAGATTGATAATAACATCTTTGTTATTAATCAATCTAGATGATGTCTAAATATTAAAGGGGTTAAACCCTATACAGATCGATGATGAAGTTGTCCTATTTCATGTGAGTGATCTTGTATAGGTCATGGTATTTGATGTAAGTATAACACGAAAAAGATAACTGAGATCTGATATTGATATTGTTTCGATTCTAATGGAATTGAAAGATGGAGTGGATAGAGTTGTAGTTGTAAAAATATGTGACGATGAGTTGATTAGTCTAGTGTGGATTTGGATTTGTAATGGTTGTGATGATGTTGTTGTTATTGATGTTTATGTTTCGAGTCTTTCTTTTTCTGTTCGTATATGTCCTTGACTCTTGACTCGGTGGATCTGACTTGGTTGAGTTGACCTGTTCAACTCGGTAATGGCCGAGTTGACTCGATTTGGGTAGCAAACCGCTTTCTTTAATCTCAAGCAAACCGCTGGCATCAAACCGCCACGGAAACCAAACCGCCACGACAACCAAACCGCTATCCCAAGCCACCATAGCCACCAAACCGCTACCAAGTGCACATTTGGGCAGAGTGACATTTAGTAAGGACCAAGAAAAATGTCAAACCACCACACCTGTTCTAAACCGCCACGGCAAACCGCTGTCAGAGTTGGGACCACTCTGACAAACCGCTGGCAGTACTTTTTTGTACTTTTTCGTCTTTTGGCAAAACCTAAAAAGTACTATTAGCGCCAAACCGCTGCCAAGAACAAATTTGTGTTTTCTTTTTCTGTTTTTTCTGCTAGATTCAAACCAGAATCCCAGAAATATATTAGATACAAAACACTAGACATAACAAATCTAAACCAGTAACACAAATCAGAAACATGTAACATCATGTGACAAACCATTTTCGTGGTTTTTTCACAAGAAAAAAAACATACGAAAATTAACTAAGAAACAGACCAGAAGCTGAACTGAACACGAGACAGCAACACGGACAAATTCAAGACGAGAACAACCGAACCATAAAAAGTAACCCGGCACAAGAATGAAACCTTGGTCTCTGATGCCACTTGTTAATTATAAAAATAATCGTTGATCCGGTGGTCGTGGTGACTCAAACCATAAGAAGGATATGTTTAGAGAGAGAGTATAGGGAGAAACTAGTGTGTGTAAAATAGAATGAAAAGTGAAATTGTTACAAGAGTCTCACCCCTCCATGGAAGAAATAGAGGGGTATCTATACCACCATCTATACATAAGTTTACTAAAATGCCTATTCTAGTCCCTACGTATGGTGGTATGTTAAACTATAGTAATTCCGTAATGTCGTCACATAAAATGAAATCCTAAAAAGTCTAACCCTTAGGATTAGTGTAATTTAGATTAGTGTATAATTCTGAATAGTTGCTTGTATATTTGTTTGTTTAATTGTTTATTAGTTTAATTGTTTATGTGTTTAATTGTTTTCTAATACACTGTTTTGGTCGATAACCTGATACCACGGCATATCCACTTCCATTGGATACGACGTATCCAACTTTCATATCCAATACAGGGTATTCACTCAACAAATTAATACAGCGCATTCAGATTAATTAAATACGGCGTATCGATCATCTGATACAATAACAGGGAAGTTTTTCATACTCGAACTTAAAACTTAAAATTTTATATACGCCTTTTTCCAACTGGTTCTACTGATAATTTTCTGGTAATTTCTAGCAACAATGACAAAGGTGATCAAGGAAGGGTTCAAGAAATTTGAATCAAGTGATGACTCGGTCGCTTGCAATACATCACTTGAAGTTTCTCACAATGAATTCAACCGATTGAACAAAATGGATGAAGACTTGTTTGCTTATGAGGTTGAAATTCCTGAACTTGCTAACATTCCACGCAACTTAAAAGAAGATGATGATTTGGAACAACAGATGGCACATGGATCGGATGATGGCTTAGAATATGATCCATCTAATGTTGAATTTACTGAATGGTTAGCTTCAAAGTTTTATAACCATGGAACAATAGATTGGTACACAAAGAATGCATTATGGATTTATTAGGCTAGATGAGACGATGAAGTCGAACTTACTGATGAGGAAACCTCCAATTCCGATGACAATGATGAAGTTGCCACAATCTTTAGGATCGAGACTAATGTGTTCGACTTCGAGACACCTTCATGCAAAGCTCTCAAAGAGTTTAATTATCTTTTACAAATCGATCCAGATGTCCTTACTAAAGATATTGAGGGATTTAAGACTTATAACGAATACAAAGATGATTGGATTTATGAATGGAATAAAGATGTGCCATGGGTACATGAAAAGCCATGGACGGATGTTGGAGCATGGAAAGAACCCACACCTATTAAACATTATTGCAAGCCTTTTAATTATAAAAGTGGATGTTCAGAATGGCCAACATGTTGCTGGAGAGAAGATGGATATTGCAATGGAGGAAACTTGCCTGGAGCTTACATAGTTGGAAACTCGCTCCATTATCAAGATCTTAAATGGTACGAAGCCTTGGAAGATGGCGAGCTGAAAGAAGAAGCTTTAAAAAACAAAGCCATCATGGAAGGAATTATTGAGGAAGATGATGAATCAAGTAATGAAGGTTGGAGAAGATGGGACGGCTATGAGATTACCAACTGTGATCATGAAAAAAGAGAATTTAAGATGGAACATGATAATGAAGGAAGATGTGAATTGTTTGATGATCATGAGTTGCCGGTTTGCAATATAAGAAAATTTGAGATGATCAAGTATTCATTCGAGGATGATGAAAAGTATGTTGTTATAAAGGAAGATGAATACAACGATCTAACAAGCACTAGCAAAGATGCATGCCGCGCATACCAAGAAATATTTCGCATGATGGACGAAGGATGGATGGTGACTCGAGACGAGTAAAAAGAGCTGAAGGAAAAAGTCTAACTTAAAGACTAGCTAAAAGAAAAGTGCTTCCCGGGAGACAACCCGGAATGTTATTTATTTTTATCGAGTCTGTCTTCCCAGACATCAATACGGCGTATCTGCTCCATACCATACGTCGTATTGAATGTCTGGACGTTATCAGTCCTTTACTTTTATGCACTTTAAACATTATTGTCAATTCTGTCTATACGGCGTATTCATGAATATGATACGGCGTATTCAACAGACTAGCTCGTATTTAGATACTTTTTACAAGTTTCTCAATACGGCGTATTCCAGTTTATGGATACGGCGTATTGGTCTCTTGTACAGTTTGTTTAGTTTATTTAATTAACCATAGGTACCGAGATAGGATTTTTGCATGTTTTTCCTATTTTTTTCACAGGACCTCACTGGAGAAAAGAAATCGGCAAAGTTGGTGAAGTATCGATCATCTGGAATCCTGTGTGTGTTGTAGTCATGCTAGTATCCAGGCGCGTTTACAACACACATTCTTGCTCATAAACTCAACTTAGAGAATCTACCGAGCAAAATATCAGGGGAGTTTCTCATTCTAATTCTTTTAATTCCCATTTTTAATGTTTTATCTATACAACGAGGACGTTGTATAATTCAAGTGGGGGGATGGGAATTAGAATGCATACTTGTCCTATTTTTCACTCTAAAATGCTTAAATTATGCTTAAATTTAAAAAAAATCAAGCATACTTTTGTGAAATTACTTGTTACATAACCTGCACACAATAACCCTTATTAGATATTGTGAGGATTTAACCTTATCCGTTTCCAAATGTTTACCCAAATTTCACAAAAATATGAGTGTGTCGGTGATGTTGTAGAGTTTAGAACTTGCCTTAGTATATCTATTCGAGATCACAGTGATGAGTACTATGGATTTAGATGGAGTAACTTATTTAAATTGGTAAATTTCTAGGATTACAACCAAAAAGCCTATATATATTGTTTTATTAACTAACTACATTGGTTAGTTAAATCCCGTATAACCCTTTGTTTACTCTCATTTTAAGAGTAAGATACCCCAAGAAAAACCAATAGAGCCAATCCTTTAGGAATAACACCAACTGTTTGTTTCGTTACACCTTTACACCTTAGCCTACCCTGTTAGATTAAGTCCATTTATCAGTTGCTAGTTGCTTAAAGTGTAAAGTATGTATTTCTCGGGTCTTGTGTCATTTTCTATCTTTGGTATGGTTGGGAAGAAATTTGCACATTGCAAATAGAAATGTATAAAGTAGTCAAAACTCATGTATTTTTACTACCATCACAAATTATTAGTAGTCGAAGAATGATGATATAGAGGGAAAATTATCCGGAGTTATTATGATTGTGAAGATGGTAAAATTACACCGAGATTCATAGTTATGTATTATTAAAAAAACAAAAAAAATTAGAAAAATCACAACAAAAAAGAGGAGGAAAGTCTGAAAGAAATCATTTTACAACAAAGCATAACAAAGGAATTATATCAGGGATTCGATTATGGTTGATATTCTATAAGTATCGATGTAAAGTTTTGTATAAAGTGGTAGATATCACCACTTGTCTTGTAAAAGTATGTAAAGTATGGGATGAATGGGAAGTTGACCGTTACGGGAACGCCAACTTAGGTTGTTGTTTTTTATCTATGATCAAGACGTTTGTGTAAATAGTTGTGTCTTTTTCATGGTAACGGTCGGGAAAAAGTGTCTAGCAACTTGTACCTTATCTGTTTGGACTTAGTCTATTTGTTTCGTAATTTTTATTTAACAACAATTTATTTCCCTTTCCTAATCATTAACCTTGGGGTTTACTCGAATGAGGATGTGATCGAGTCATGCATGTATATTCCGTCGTTACGGCCATGTATGCGTGATTCAGCTGCCTTGTTAGTTTATTACTTTTGATGAAAGTTAGAAGATCCATACCCTATATCATTCTTCATCCTAACCCTTGGTTAAACTCGAATGAGGATGTGATCGAACACACATGTCTTTTCCGTCGTTACAGCTATGTATGTGTGATTCAGCTGCCTTGTTGGTGTGGTACTTTTGGTGAAAGATTGTAGAATGATCAACCCTAAGCCTTATAATAAAAAACCTATTTTACCTTTATAATAGAGTGATCAAACACCTTAAAACCTTTAAACCTAATTTACCTTTATAGAATTGTTACTCCTTAGCTTTAGTGGTAGAGATGTGTATCATTTTCAAGCCTATGATAGAATACTCATCACGACTGAGCAATTGAGCGAATTAGTTACATGTTACCACATAGATTAGTTGAGTGATTTGAGTGTTTTCATCTACCTATTTCGTGAGGTGTTTGGTTGTGTACTTGTAATAGATCAAATAAATGCTTAAACGGAAAAATCTTTAGGGATACATTTTTATAAACTTCTAAAGGCTACTTGAGGACAAGTAGGATTCAAGTGGGAGGATTTGATGACATCAAATAATGTTACTTTTATAGCATCATTTATCCCATGTAAATAACCCATTTTGTATAATTATTGCAAAGAATTGTTATTTAATCGTTTGTATTTGAGAATTGTAGTAATTATGGAGTACTTGGAGAAGATTAGCAAAGAGGCATGCATTCTGGAGCTTAAACGAAGAAATATGAAGATTACTGTTTTGACACCCTATACGCCGTATCCATCAAGAAAGATACGGCGTATCTATGCCTGCACTTCATCAACGACCACAAAGGAACAAGGATCAATACTCCGTATCCAGAGGAGTCTATACGCCGTATTCAAGTTATGGTAATAAAATATTCTGGAAGATATCAAAAGTGGTCCCTATTTTAAGAAACCCCCGATACGCCGTATTGACCTCAATCAATATGCCGTATCGACCAAATTCCAGACCTTATAAATAGAAAACCTAAAAATGGGTTTTTAGTGTGCTAAATCATATTTTCGATACCTAAACCATAAAATTCGATTTTCATAAGAGCAGAAGAGGTCTTGCAACGTAATTAATTCCATAGGAAACAACTTGTAATCTCCTATACTCTTGTAATCGTTCAGTTTTTGGTATCATCCGTTAACTCGATTAGTTTACCTTGGCTAAATGATTACTTTTGTATTGATTATGACGTTTGAAGGCTAATACATTCGGGTATTAGCCATTATTATGAAGATTTGAATGTTTGGTTTGTTTATCTTGATTGCTTAATTTATCGTTGATTGCTTGTTTATGTTTATTAGTTTATACTTGTTTACGTGCTTTTTTATGCGACTTATCATTCAACTGGATCTAGTGATACGGACCAAGTAATCTAGATGCCGGGATGGCTCTCCATATAGTGATTTATACATCTAGACCAATAGGATCACGAATAATAACCTATCTTTATCTTTGGATTGCGAGCTTAGTTGGACCGGCAGGTGACCCTTGGGATCAACGAGTACGTTCTTAATTAATTGCTAAAGACTTGGTTAGTGGACTACTAGTGTACGAATTGCCTTTAAGCAGTAAAAGGGTAAAGTCTCTATGAGCTAGGGTTTAACAAGATCACCATTGTTTTAATCCCTAAGATAGATTATAATCAGCAAATAAGGATGCTTTATGCTGATGCGTTTAATTGTGACAGAATTCTTCGTATCTAGGTCTTAGGAAGAAGTACCGCATAAGTCTTAAGAATGATATACCGTCTCGAGATAAGTAATCATTGCACTAAATAAACAAACCAACGTTCTAATTGGATTAATAATGGTTAATACAGTTTTCTTATATTTTGCTAGACCGCTCTTTTATCTTCTGTTAATTTGCTTGCGTGTGTTTTAGTATCTTAAGTTGATTTTAGTCACCATAAAACTCGTGCCAGTCTCTCAGGCTGAAAACCCCCTTGCCCGTTAGATTTAGGATTAACATAGGTTTAGCATATGTTTAACATAGAATAGAATTAACTTAGTTTAGATAACCAAAATATTAATAAATTGAAAGATTATTTCTCGCTCTTAATGATCGTCACCATACTTACCACGAAACTCCCATCGACCGGGTACACTGCCCGTTAAAGTGTTATTTTTGGTAAAGTCGACAAAATATAAATTTAAAACTTGAAACATAAAATTACAACCACACAACGACACATCTGTTATGCTTCTTCATTATTTACCATTACATGTGCAGAAACAAATAGAAGAGTGAAAGGATTATTGACAATAGTTATGCTCGTTTTACATTTCAGTGTTATAATAGAATTTTGTTATTTTTGTTGTAGTAGTTAAAGCCCACCAATATTGTCACCTCAGTCCCATGAAGATTAATGTCGTGTTAAAATAATTAAAACATATTTTAATAACTTCGTGAGGGAGGTATAGTGTCAAAAACCTAACTGATCTATAAATTTATAGTTACTACCAACAGTCTGCATGTTAGAGCAATGAATAGATTGATCTTACATTTGTTTTGTATCAGTTTTTAACAGATTCACGTGTTTTTTGCAACCTTTTTCCAATATAATTGTATTATAAATTTTGCGAGGCCGAATGTTAGTGGTATAAATGATCTTGACACTACTACATGTTCTTAAAGCCATGAGTATTATGTTATCAGGATGTATAACCTGAAATTGGTTCTGAGCATTAAGCACTCTAAAAGTCCCAACTACATAACAATACATTTAGAAAAATAGAAAGAATTAACATTTAATCATGAATGTGAGTTAGTAAAGCTTATCAATAAATGTTAATGTAAATGAAATCTAAAATGGGAATAGCTTGCACTGAAATGTCATTACGAGCAGTAACTAACACACACTCTTTGGCCACAAGGTGACGCTATCCAGGCTAACATAGATGTACAAGAAACTGCGGGTCAAAATTTGGAATTTTAGATACACCCTTAAACATCATAAAGTGCAGAACCAAACGCCAAACACCCTTAAGCAGCAAAAAGTGCATACCCATTTGCCAAACACCTTTAAACAACAAAAAGTGCATACCCATATGCCTTTTTAGACTAAAAAAAGTGTTAATCAACTTATTGAAATGTTTTAAAGTTTTGCTCAAAAAATACAAGCTGAAATAACACTTAGCATGGTAACAACAGTGGGTTTACTATGAAGAAGAAGAAAGGTGGATTGAGGATAGGATATGGTAGGACACCTCATTGTTGCCATCGATGTTGTTGCCACGTCATCACCTTTACAAACCATAAACAGATCTGTTTCGTCTACTAGGAAGAAGAAGAAAGGTGGATTGAGGATAGGATATGGTAGGACACCTCATTCCGGTGTCGATATCGATGATTCGCAAGCTTCGTCGCTGGCTATATCATTGCCTGTTGTTGTTGTTAATGAAGAAAAGCGTGAAAATCAGATCCTTTTGGATGCGAGAATTACTACTGAAAGTGAGATTGTTTTAGATAATAGAATTAGTACCTCATCGGATGTAGTAGAAAAGGCAAAGATGAGACCGTTTTGGATAACAGGATTAGTACTGAATCGAGCGTAGTGGAGAAACGCGAAAATGATGTCGTTAGCGTTAACTTAGATTCAAATGTAGCGGAATTCGAAGAAGAACAGATTAATCTAGACGAGGTTGTTGCGAATTCGGAAGTTCAAAGTAAGGAGGTTTTGAATCATTCGATAGATTTGACATATGAACAAATTAAGAAATGAATAGACCATAAGCTAAAGTTAGCTCAGGAAGAAGTGGCGTTAGTGTCAGTGACACATAAGGAGTTTATAAAAAAGAAAAGTAAAGTTGTTGAGGAGTAGGGCGTTATGAGTGACAAGTATAAGGAAATGGAGAAGGAGTTGGAGGAAGCGGTTAAGACTGGGGATTTTGAGAGGGCGGAGCGGGTTAGTGATGGTCTTACGTCGGCTGAGAGGGATAGGGAGAGATTATTAGTTGTGGTGAAGGAAGTTGAAGTGGAATGTGATGCTATTGAGGTTAAGATGCAGGAGGCGTTGGAGACGTAAATTGTTGCGGAAGAGGAATGTGCGGGTTTGCTAGAGAGATTTGCAGTGGTGAGTTTGCTATCTATTTTAATACGCATTTGTTTCTTTTCATGCTGAATTTTATTTACTTGATATAGTTGTGTACTTTGACATAGCGGATGTTGTTACTCGATACATATATGACTCTTTAAGTGGTTGCATTCAGTTTGTAATCGCGGTAGGAAAGTAATTCTAAGCCTATACAACATAGACATTTGAATCTTGCGTGCTTCTATGATACTATCTAATAAACACTTCTTAAGCTTGAGATACCCGTTATCCATAACTAGGCAAGCAAAACAAAGAGAATTATCTATATATGACTACAAAAAGTATTTATAATAGTAGCGCCATAATTTATTGTGAATCAGATAGTTCGATCTCTTGAAGTTTCTACTACCCTTCTTAAGAGATTTGTTAATGTAAATTTCTGAATAATAAGGCTGTTTCATGTGAGACTTTATTTTTAGAACTCATATAAGTGCGGGAACTGACAGAACTTTTTTTTAAATCAAGAACATATATGCACGCCTTCAATAATCGTATTTCTGCGATTTGATAGACTTGTATAAGCCCATAAGTCTCAATATAAGCCACAAAGTTTATGTTATATAAGCTGAAATCAAATAAGCTCATAAGCCCACATATAGCCGAGCAAATTAGGTAATGAGTCAAAATAATACACACGTTTGTTGAAGGAAAATCTGAGATGCTTATATGAGACATCTGAGAAATGCCCATAAAGAGGAAAATCTAAGATACATTTACAAAATATATTTATCAAGCGCGTTTTTTGTTAAACTTTTGTATCTATGCTTACAATTTGATTTGATTGATAAGCCGTAGTTTGTTTAGCTCTACAGAATATTGCCTTTTGACTGTGGTATTGCACCTCTCTCGATTTTCTTCAGTTCTTGCTTATTACCGATACTACACTATACATAAACTTAAAGTTACATCTAAGATTTTATGATTTGAGATTACATGATATTTTGTGCAAAAATTGTGACCTTAAGTTATATACATTTAGGCCTGAGAATTCAACTGTTGTGCAGCGTGCGATTCACGTCGTTTTGATATAAAAAATATGCAGGCTCGATCACTTGACGTCTCATGTACTGTATATTTAGTTGTATTTCGTTATATATGGTCATGTTATCTTTTAGTCTAACAGTTGTTGTTTTAGCTGCCTTACTCCTGATCATGATTACATCGCTGCCATAAATTAGTCAAATCTTTATAAACATATGTTTGGTGACTCCTTACAAAAGTCCATACTATTTTTTTAAACACAACCTTTAGGATGAGTGTTGCCAGCAAAAAGGAGATATGAGTAAACATATATGGTATGATATATTAAGAATATCAAATGCACATAAAAAACATCAATATATTTTTATCTACGCGTTGTTAGTGCTGAGACATTAAGGCGTGTTTTTTAATAAACTAATAGTTTCTAACAACAGTGAACCAATTAGGTACCGGACCTCCTCCAGTGTATCCAGGGCCGGATGGTGGCAAGTCAAGTGAAACCAAAGCTGACGGTGTGGCTGAAATACCAAATCGATGGAGTACTGCTACCCAATCTTGGCCAGTCAAGTTTTCACAATCCAAACGATAAGTAAGGGCATAATATAGAGTGATCTTCTGTGTTTTTTTTGTTACATGACTGAAAAGTGTGGTTACATTAGATAGTTTTTTGAAGGTTCAAAATAAGTATATGTGCATGTATTTTCGCATGGAACCATAGAGGGAGATGAATTAATATAGTTGTTAGTAATAGGGACATTATATATGTGCAGGCCAAAGTTTTCCATTATTGATCAATAAGCTTGATAGTGGAGCCTTGCAGATTAGCACATCTTAAAGCAATGGAAGTAGCAAATGAAGCAGGGGCACTATATCTTGCATGTTTTTGAAGGCTTTTTTCATGCCACATATAGTTTGGTCTAAGTGTGTAATTCTTCATACAAAAATCTGTTAATTAAAAATGGTTTGGTCCACCTTGAAATTTTTACAGCATGGATGGTTCACATTTTTGTTAGAATGTTATGTGACATGTTGATAAAATACCAAAATCTGGGCTGCACTGCAACACCCAACTAGACTAAAAATACTTTCCCCCAAAGAACACGTGCAGCTCGAAAACAAAATGATCTAACAACAACTATACCGGCAAAACATAAATAATCGCGTACGCAAACTCCCCGCCGCGAAGCGCGAGTTTAAAATCTCATTATTAAAACCTAGTTAATGGTGTTCTTGAAATTCAAAAGAAAATCAAAGTGGGGAAATATTTTCAAGAAAATGAGATATTTTTGGTGGGCCTGTTGTGAAGGAATATGTATATGCGTTTGTTATTATCTACTCCATTGTTTAGTGTGTCTGATAGTCTTTTTAATGTAAAAATAAACATTATGAATGCAGATATAGTTATTATCAGCAATGTACAAATAAAGATAATACATTATAAATGTAGATATAGTTAGAGTTGTGCACTTTGCATGCTATTCTTATACATGACAAGACTTGGGTTGTAATTGGCACTGCATATTCAGTTGGATAACTCATTTTATGGTTTTCTATGAACTTAAAACGATGTAATTGGCCCCGCAAATTCAGTAAGTGATATAATTGAATACATAAACTTAATGCCCGTTTGGTCAAATTGCAATCGTATCAACTAAAAAACAGAAAACAAAACGGGTACATCAGTATTCATATAAAATATACAAGAAAAACATTTAAGTTGTGCGTAGTAACAACATGTCGTTTTAACTAACAGGTTTTTTGTTACATTGATGAAACGCATTCATGTTTTTTAAACTTATTTCCAAAGAGCCCTATGTGTCTAAGCTTCCTTTAACTACCTAAACATTACGCGTCACGTTTCAATTACATGCACCAGCATACTTACACCTACCCAACGCACAAAAACCTTATGCAATCAACAATTAGATACAACCTCTGTGCAACGCATGGGTCTGAATGTCTCGTTAATACTATTGCTAACTCAAAACATTGTTGATATAAATGATTAAACAATCATTAAAGAAACACTATTCATAAACTTTATATGCAGTCCATAATCTAACAATCAAACACAAAAAATCTATTAACATCTATTGTCGAAAAATAATCCAATCTCTCTTCTTATGTTCTAAACAGGAGAAGAAGATGAAATGTGTGATGATGAAGAACAACAAGGTAGTTCGATTAGAATCTTGATTAGTTGTTATTTTGCTTGGTTATTAAGATGGACATGTATTCAGAGTCGGACTTAGGATTTTATAAAGGTTGTTACACAAAAGTATTTTTAGGCTAACTAAAGTTACACCGTAAGAAACAAAAGTAGCAAAAAAGTTATTGGAGGGGTGCACATACCAATCAACGACACTTTTGTAATTTTGTACAATTTGTGACTTAAAATCGGGTGTAGCCTGTGCCACACCCGGCACCCATGTAGGTCTGTCTCTGCATGTATCTGATTTAGATTAAAGAGTTTTGTTATTTTAACTACAAATAAAAGGGGCATATACAAAATAAATTTATTAGTTGTATTAATTTGATATTTTAAACTATTGGTATTTTAGTCATTTTAAAAATTTTCACCAAATATTTAGTTGGCGACAAATATATACTTTGATGGCTCATAAACATACTCAGATATATGAGCATCTTTATATAATAAAAGAATTATAATATTTCGGAGTTTCTATGAGATTCAATCTTATAGAAAAAAATTCGACCAATGAGATCGCTTGATTTTGACACCTGGGCAAAATCGTGCGATCAGATTAGTTAATAAAAAGTCAAAATTGATTTTCAATTGGTCGAAATTGAAAAAATTCGTCTATAATGAAAAAACGACCCAAAAATATATGTGTAAAAAAAACTTTTAAAAATATGAGATAATTAATATAACTTTACTTGTTGAATTTTAAATAACTTATATGAACCTAAGTGTAAACTTATAAATTTTCATGTTTTTAAATAACTTTAAAAAATAAACAACTACCCCTTGGACTTTATACCCCTTATACTTTATATTTTAAAAGTATAACATATATATTGTTCTAAAAATAAAACATATATGTTGTTTTAAAAACACAACATATATACATGTGATTTTAAATATTAAAATAAAAGCACAAGTTATTTTCTATTTTTATATTTTGACACTTAGCAAAATTAAGCAATGACGTTTGCTTAATAAAAGTCCAAATGGTAATTTGGTCAAAATATTAAATTTTTGTCTAATTTATAAAATGTGCTAGAAAAAACATATGTGTCAACTTTGTAAAAAAACTAAACAATGGAGAGGATAATTAATAAAGCTATAGTTGTTAAAAATTTTTAAAATATACTTATCAGTTTTTATGCTTTTTAATAGGTTTGTAAATTTATTAAATACATTATATTCTTTATATTTCATAAAAAAATACAGCAATATGTTTTGTTATATATATTAATATATATTAAACCAATGTATTTTAACGAAAATAAGAAAGAAAAACACGAGTTATTGTAACATGTAAATAAATACACGAGATTGTACATATACGAACGAGTTGTGTTATTATTCTTTATGAGATTAAGTAAAGATATCTGGAAAAAGTATTCTTTTTAAACTACCCGAATTTAAACTCATAGTATTCCTCTTTATAAGTTTAACCCGCGTACGGGTTTAAAAATCAGCGTAAATTATTATTAACATAAATATAAATATCAAAGTGAAGGCACGACCTCACACGTTAATGGGAGATGCAAATAAATAGACGGGATTCTACATATTACAATGACACATATTTTTTCAAGGTCGTTATGTGTTACTAAATACACATAATGTCTAGAACATAATAACTAAAATTTTAGTTAAACAAAGTCAAACCTTTTGTGCAATAAAAATTGGGTAAAAGCCATAGAATACCAACATACTTTCTGAAACTTACCACAATGAACCATTTACTTTTTTATTACCGATATGACCAATGT